>JAQJVL010004936.1:0-39713 GCA_035578905.1 Stictocephala bisonia
ACTTTTATTGACCCACCCATACTGGTACTGTGGTACCATTGATTTTACTATATAAAGAGATACTCCATCCATATGGGAGAGTTGTGGCGAGGCCCCAAAACTGTTTTGAGGCCCCACGCTGCGCTGCGCATAGCCCTATTTCCTCTCTCTCTCGCACGCTCTTCCGTCTCTCTCTCACTTCCCTCCTCTTAACCCACTCTCCCATTCTCCAGACAGCCGCCCCGCCCTCCCCTCCTCAACCCATTCTCCAGACAGCCGCCCCGCCCTCTCCTTCCTCTAGTCACACACACAAACAACGTCCTGCTTTGATAAATATTGCCAACTTTTATCCGGGTTCTCTGTTATTTCATTTGCTTGCATCTCTTTCGAAATTATAGAATACTGTGTTGATACTATTACAGTAAAACTCAGTTGACATTCATATTGAATAAAGAAATAATATTTATAACTAAATAAATTAAAACACCATGTTGATTTATATGATTAACACACCTTGTATTTGTAAATAGACACACTTGAATAGACCGCTAACTTATCGGCAATGCTGGCGATAATTACTGCTGATTTAAGTAAACATTTTCATATTATATAGCCCATCTGAAAAATCTTTATTCATTGCATTTTAACCATCGATTAGGTGATTAAATCGACTGTTGGACTAAATCATTAATTTTTCGTATTCGGTAATTGATTAGAAAATAAATTGTTTTCAAATCCAATCAATGACTCCCATTTCAATTATGAAATTAATCTGCAAATATTCCAGGAATATTTAATATAGTGAAATATTAAAAAATGTGACATTATTTATTTCTTTGGCAAAATAAATATTGAAATAGGCATACGATATTTTTATATAGAATAATACTGGGCAAAATAGAAAACCCAGGTTAGATTAAAATGTCGTGATAGGGTTAGAAAAAATCATAACAAAACCACTAATCTACTTGTATACAAGATAAAAATAGCTTTCATCTTATGGCCTGACAATCTGTGTATAGGCATTTAATTTAAAATAGCATTATTTATCTTTTTATTATAAATGTCTGTTTTATTATTACTGTCTTTAACATTAACATATTTTTTGGTTCCAAGTAATTACATGATTGTTTGTAAAATATTTCATTGTTTGGTGAATGGTCAGTTTTTTAAAGAATTATAAAGTTATGACTATTATTACTTCTTGAGAAAAACAATCTCAATGTCAATTGAAATTGGTTAGGAAATATTATCGTTATAGAATATAACTAACTAGACTACTGATTTAGAGTCAATTTTCATTATTTTAATCAGGTTGAAATTATTGTAAATTTTGTTTATGTCCCCCTTCCAAAAATACCGTTCTATAGCATTGATTGAATCAGACCTTTGTAAAAAGTATGTCTAAGGCGAATAAAATTAAAGTTAACACATCTGGTTTTCATGCACGTTTCTATTATTTTACTAGATGTGAAAGAATGGATAAATTGCAATTTATTTATATTTTCAATTTCTCTGGAAAAGACACTCTGGAATTACACTGGTAACACTTCACAAGTAGCGTGACCAGCAATAACATAAGAAATAACTAATTTTAAGTAACTACAGAGTCTAAATAATAATAAAATAAACTATAGCCGCACTCTGTGGCGTTTTTCATTATAGCACTTCGAATATGACTTATTTACACAAGTGAGAATAAACAGAACAAACAATGCCAAGAATAAATGAATTTATTTCCAACTAATAATGACAATTATCTATTTACATAGTACTTATTTGGAAATTAACTGGCCACTATATCGAGTTATGTGACCAGTTTGATTAAAGAAAAAATATATATTTAAAAAACATTTAAACATATGAGTCTAGCAATACATATAATTGCATAATAGAAGACACACAATCGCCACCTGCAGAGTTTACATTCCTGAAAATATAATTCAATTAAAGTATAAAAATAATCTAAAACTATAGACACAAATAATTCAAAAACGTGAACAAGAGAGTTGTACATGTGTTTTATGACAATGGCTTTTAGTCAAAAACAAAACAAACAGAAACATAATTTTATATTATATCAATATTAAAATTCCTGAAAATATAATTCAGTTAAAGTATAAAAATAATCTAAAACTATTGACACAAATAATTCAAAAACGTGAACAAGAGAGTTGTACATGTGTTTCATGACAATGGCTTCTAGTCAAGAAAAAAAATCATTTTATGTTATATCAATATTAAAATTCCTGAAAATATAATTATTTTTTATTAATTAAAAATTAAAGAATTATTTTTCTTTAATATTGGAACAACTGAACTTAACTTCAACATTTCAGAGAAAATGCCAGTAGTACTAAAACTGACGTTAATTACCATTACTGAAGCGATTTCATCTATAATGAATTTTAATAAATGAACACTAATCATATCAAAACCTGTTGATTTTTTATTTTTTAAATTTGTCACTATTTTGTTTTATTTCATTTACAGTAGTTGACTCTATAAAGAATGATTGTGGATAAGAACGAATAGGTGGGAGAGTCGATGTGGGAACTGTACGGGCGTTCTGCAGTTCCCCCGGCGGACAGGGTAAGCCTCCGGAGGGTACCTGCAGTTCCCCCGGAGCCCCTTCTAGGGTGTACTGCAATTCCCCCGGCGGTCACTTTCAGCCCTGCCTCCTGTCCTATTGGGGTTTTTTAGGTTAGGTTAGGTTAGGTTAGCGGAGTGCGCCGGAGTGACCACCGGGGGAACTGCAGACATTTTTGGGACAGAGGATTATCGACCCTAATTAGTCCCTTCGACCGCCGGGGGAACTGCATGGCAGCCAACTGTACGAGGTCGGTCGGCTTGGACAGCGATAAGGTATTTGTTTATCTCATCTGCGATAACGCTTGGGTCTGTCGTGATTGTTCTGTCTTGTAACTCAATGCGCTCTATGTTCTTGTTTGAGGCCTCTCCTGTCAAACTATTTATTACTTTCCACTGTTGTGATATGTTTCCATTGAACTAACAACTATATAAATTTGCAATAGCTGTTCATCGAATCAAATATATTGTTTAATTTGTCAAGGAACATTGCTGTATTCTTAGCTTCTGGTGGCAACTGATTTGTTTCTGCTGCTGAAATCATTGCCGAGCTCACAGAATGACTGAAGACTTGAGTGGCAAGTTTTACAGACATTTTTTGAAACGAATTTGGATGTAAATGTCTTTCTGTTAGTCGTGTTGATCTGGCAGTTTCCGATGAAATGTCAGTGTTGTATAATAAAACAACTTGTCGCCAATCCGCTGACCCGGTAGTTGTTTTGTCATTATTGGCTTTTTCTTCAGAAGTTTGAAATTGAATTACTCCTTTCATAAAATTATTATATACCTCATTGCTAGGGCTTGCTTCTTTTCTTCCTCTGTCCATGGAACTTTCTTTTTTTCCGAATGCTTTAACTGCATTGAAACAAACAAAGCCACTTTTTCAGGCAAACGGGACTGTATTGTCCTTAACAACAAATCGGTAGGTCTGTTTGGCGATTTTTTTTCAGTTCTTTTAAGTGCCTGCTGAAACTTTTTTTTGATTACATAGCATTTCTCAGCCTTTTCAAACTGTCTTCCAGGTGACCTATTTTTATAAGGTGTTGATTTTCGACCTTTTAAACTTTTATACTTTTTGTATAGTGGAGTACTAATGTCTTGAATCGGGCTTTTAAAAAGAGACCGCTTTGTTTTGGTTGGTGTCTTAGCAATGGGGGAAGTTGAGATGTTTCAACAGAATAAGCAGGTGTTGATACAGGGGTTACTGGTGAAGAAGAGTATGGTAGACGTGTTGGGATGGCATTTAATTTCAGCCTTGTCTTCAATGTACTAGTGAAACTGTCTTTCGTAAAGTGTTTTTCACATACCACTTTAACCCTAAGGGCTGTGTGAGGGAGTGAATCGAGTGCTTCATTGGCACAAATCACAATCCACTGTTCACAAACAGCTGGTCTAGGGACGGGGAATTTAAAAAAGTGTAGTCCAGGGAACCGTGCTTGGTTGACCTCACAGCCAGTCATAGAGCATGTCTTACGACAACCAGTTTTACGTTCTGTAATAGACTCCATAATAACCTACAACAAAATCATGCATTTGCTTTATAGGTTTGACCTACACCTTTCACTCACTTCTCTAGTCAAAGTGAAAATATGTTGGTAATGAAAGGTAATATTTGAGATGAAAGGTTATATATCAATTTTGTCTCATATGTACATGTTATGTACAAAATCAATTGTTCAAAACATAATACTAGTGTTGAGTTGAAATAATAATAGAAATGTTTATTAATTTAACAATACTCTTAATTTCATCTACATCTGGTTGAGTTATAAAGAAAGAATGTTGATACTAAGTACGTAGAGGTGGAAGGGTATTGGAATGTACAACATCTGGACGGCTAGACTTGATTGCGATAAGGTGATTGTTTATCTTATCAGCAATGACGGAAGGCAAGATGGAGGGGAGACAGCAGTAGACCAGTACTTCCGGGCGAGTCTTAAGAGAAAGAGAGAGAGAATCGGGGAATGAGAGGGAGTGATTAGTTCCTTTACTGCTCACAGGTTGTGCAACCGAACAGTCGAAACTGGAGGCAATTTCGACCTCTTTAACTTGATTGACGACAGGTTGCAGCACGGTCGCTCCCATTTTCCGTGCCTCAATATTTAACATTGGATGGAACTATCTTCTATGTATAGTAAAATCAATGGTGGTACTGACCCACCACCCGCCCAACCATACAGGTACTTTAATATTGACCCACACATACAGGTATTGTGGTATTGACCCACCCGTACATATACAGTGTTTTTTTACTTGAGTGATTCTGAAAGAGTAGATTATTACATTACAAAAATTCTTAGGAGTAAATAGATCTGTTATGGCTATTTAATATCATTATATTAAAATAAAAATGTATTTCAATAACTGAGGCCATTTCAAAATGGTGTTCAATTTGTAAAAAAGATAATTTCACATTTTCATTAAAGATACGTATCCGGATGAATTAAAAAATTTACAACAAATTAGTTTTCATTCAGGAATTTAATATCTTTAATTTACAATGGGATAGATGAAGGTGTATAATTTCAAACAGCCTGCAGCATGTAGAATAAGTAATAGCCTTGATTATATACACCTACAATAGATATCCCATCTAACAGCAATATTTGTGCCTGTAATTTGGTTAGTTAGTGAGGCCCGCAACTACAGCTGATTTAAACTATTATTATTATTATTTATTATTCAGCGTCTTATGAATAAATAAATAAAAATTAAATAAACTGTATTACATTTACATGGGACTAGACTAGCGCTCCACAACGGACCACAAAAACAGCTGATAGACTCTAAATTTAACGTTGGATGGGAAATCTATTTATGTATAAAATCAATGGTAATAGTTAGCTTTACCAGCAAGTTCGTAATGAAAAAAGTGTAAAAAGTGATTGTACCGATGAAAATGGTTGATATTTTATAACAATACGAGACAATAAGGTGGGCTTTCTTTAGAACACTCATTTTTTCTATTTATTTAAAAGTGTCATAAGACACTTCATAAATGAAAAAAGATAGTGATTAACTACAAAAAAATTAAACTGTATGATAACATCAAAAGGATTAAAAATATGAAAAACAAATTTCAACTGTATGTTGTCAAGGTTCATGAAAGTGCCATTGTGGGAGAGTTTGGGCACGGTTACAAGTATGCTGCAGGCTTCCTGAATGAAGGCAGGATTGGTATTGGTGCTCAAATGCTGGGTGCTGCTCAAGGATGCCTGGACAAAACAATACCATATACTCTTGAAAGGAAACAATTTGGACAAGATATATTTTCTTACCAGGTAATTGGAAAATAATCACCATTTTTTTATGTGTACCGGTATATATTTGCACAGAACACAGACATTTAGAGAGGTAGATAAAGTTAGAAATGTCTTTAATAGAAGGACTTCAATAACAGAAATAACTATGCCTTCCTATAACCAAACTCACTCCTCCACAGCATTTTATATAACACAACACAGTCAAAGAACTGGTGTCATATAACATATAGTCCCTGGTTAGAATGATAGAAGTCGACACATAGGTGCAATGATTTATAACAAGTTTAACAATTGGCATGGGCAATCAAGGAGTTATTCCAGTAAGATGAGTCAGCTATTCGCAGTCATGACTATTATAACCCATACATGTACAATGGTGATAACCCTTCCACCCACCCTTACACATGAAACGGTAATAATCCTTCCATCCACCCACATACAGACAGGGTGAAAACCTTCCCATCCATACATGTACAGTGATGATAACCCTCCCGCCCACTCATAAACACACAATGGTGATACCCTCCCGCCCACTCATAAACACACAATGGTGATACCCTCCCGCCCACTCATACACGTACAATGGTAACAATCCTCCTACCCACCAGGTTTCATATATAAATATACCTCAGACCATAAAAAGGGCAAAAATTACAAACTAGAACAAATTTTTGTTAAAACTGAAAACATTGTAAGTAAAGGGGGTTTTCAACATTTCTTTTAATAGTTTGGTAGAAAAGTTAGTTGATGAAGTGATTTACTATTAAATGTTCTTGTCGTATGGCCATATATTCTTCCAGTGGTTGTACAGTGAGACATTTATTAAATAATTCCTCCTTTAGTTTCTTAACTTTAAAAGATTACAGGTTTTGGCATAATTTTGATCTGGAAATTTGGATATATATGAAGGGGCGGTCTGGCCCCATGTTAGGCTCTCGGTCAAAACCAAATATGGCGCCCCTTGCGTGACACAAAAACTACTAATTGGTCTACACAATTTCGTGCCTAATAATGATATTTTTGCACTACTTAGTCCATGAATAATAAGTACAATGAATAATATAGCTAGTTGGAAAAAATACTTATAAATGTGGTTAGGTGAAAGATAAAATGCATGTTTAGTCAAAAACAGTTTAATAAAACGAAATTGAATTCTTGCAAATAAATATGCTGTTGTAAACTGACAACTGATACTACAAAAGTATAATTAAATTATGAATTTACATGTAAGTTATGTGCTGGTCTTAGCAGCTTCATTGATAGTTGTATCTTTGTTTAAATTTTGAAATAAGTCTATCTCTACGTTCATAAAAAGGAGATTAGACATGAGTTCTTGATTTAAAGTTGACCTCAATCGAGTTTTTACGATTTTCAGCTTTGAAAATGCTCTCTCCCATTTTACTTTTGTACACGGTATTGTGAACACACGTTCTTAAACAATACAGGCCCAGTCCTACAAATTGAGGAATAAACCAGACTGAAACACATAAAAAATAACAAAAACTGTACATTCCTTCACCATGACTTTTCTGAACTGTACATCCCTTCTTACTTTCACCAGGACCTTCGACATTTGCAAAACATTTGTATTGGTCTGCAAACGCTTTGAACTCAACTACAAACTTACTTATGTTTGTATTGGCACATACAACACCAGAAGAGTCATAGACTTTATACTTCCACAACACCACACTACCCAATACAGTAAAAAACCTTCATACACAGGACGCAAGATATACAACTCTCTGCCGAAGCATCTGAAAAACCTCAGTGGGAAGAAGCTCAACAGACTTGGGAAAGTTAACAATTATTTTTAACTGAATAAAGTTAAAGTTAATCCTCTATTAAACTAACTAATTGAAGTTAAAAGTTAGAGTTCAATAAAACTAACTGATTAAAGTTAAAATTTTAAAAAAGTAACTGAAATTAAAAGTTAAAAGTTAGTTTGTGTGGCATGAAAGAATACATACAATTATTTACAAAAAAACTGTTGTCTTTTATTATTATACATAACGTAAACCGTCTGGAAACTAATTCAACACACTTTATTATTCACTCGGCAAACTTAAAACTGAAATGAATCCACCTTCAAGTCTCCCAGTATTATCACTAACACTATGACTACGTCTTGGACAAACAACAATGGGACACGTTGGGTGTGTCTATTAATTATGGGCAGGGCAGGAAGATGGCGGAAAGGGGTGGGATGTGACTCATGACTTTGTTTGTCGGCGAATACTTGGGATTGAGGAAAACGCCCGGTCTTTGACCAAAGTTTTGGACGCTTTCTCCGCCATTGTCTACATTCCACGGGACAAACCGTACCTCGTTTGTAAAACTAACTGAGTTAGTTTAATCGTTAGTGAATTTGTTAACTAGTTAAAGTTAAACATCCCCAAAACTAACGAATAAGTTGAAAAGTTAACAGAAAAACTAACGATTAAACTTAATCGTTAATTATTTTTAATCGTTAGTCCCAAGCCTGAAGCTCAAGAAAGGGCTACAAGACTGGCTAGAAAAACGACCCCTATACACAGTAGGAGAATACTATCAACTAACAAAAACTTTTTTGTAAAGCAAGCATAACTTTATAACAATGACGCCATTATACTTCTTAAAGAATGTATAAATAAAGAAATTCTGATTTCTGATATGTCAATTTTTAAAATATTTGCTTACTATTGAAGCATATTTTCAAGGAAGTTTTCAATACTTTTGATTTCATTAATTCGTTTTGGATCCAGCTATGAACAATCTTGTAATATGCTCTGATTGTGTACAAATTGTTTCTATGTTCTTGTTCTGGCACAATCTAAAATTTTATAATATATGAGTTTAACTTTTGCAACGCCAAGATTTCTCTAGCTTGATCTGTTGCTTGTTCTCTAAGCATTACTTTTGTTTTTGAAACTTGTTTCTATTGAAAATCTGACTCTATTTCCAAATCAATGATATCTTAAATATTGTTAACTTTCATTGCATATTGCTTTGATTTGGAATACAGGGCTTCAAAGTGATCATCGGTCCTTTTAGAAATAATTTGCTGCAGTATAGTTTGAACTAAGTTCTAAGCAATTGAATAATTTATAGTTTTTCTTAATAAATACTTCAAAAGTGCGGAAGTGACAAAAAAAAAAGCATTAAGAACCAAAGACATGACGATATTCTCAAACTTACACCATTGACTTAGGAGATTTCTTGCCATGAATTTCGTTTTAGTCGAAACTTCCATATGATATGTCATTGAAAACCGTTAAAACATTAACCAACTTCTGCGTCTATATTTATTATTCACTTCTTAAAATCTTCTTGTCAATAATTGAAGAAAGAGCCTTATGTTTATTTCATCACCTCGTTCCTCAAATTTTTTTGAAGTCTATAATTTATCGTGTGCACTATAATTCTTCTTTGTTTCCTTCTCCCAAACGGTCATTCTCTTGTAGCTCAAACTTAAGAATACAGCGGATTGCTCTACAAGACCAAATAGGTTTTCTGCTGGAAGTAGGTTCACTGCAGCATCAGCAGCAACTAAATTCAAAATATGGCCCATACTACGTGCATAGATAAGGTCTTTGCTGTCTTGTTTTAAGTGAGCTTGAAAACCATTATAAGGCCCTTTAATGTTATTGGCCAACATGGAATGATCAGGCAACAATGTTTGATGTAGAAATGTCCCACTTGTCAAGTTCTAATTTTATACGCTCATAGAGCCAGTTCGGTAGATATAACCAGTTTACCCACTTGTAGTTATTTTGTTCGTCCAATAAATTATACAAACAAAATTTAAAATGCTCAGGCATAACAGAAAGTTGATTTAGTAATGAACTTTTGTATCAATGTATTATTGAAGTGATTAGTAACAATTAAGGTGATGCAATCGGTTTTCGGTAACTTAATTATTTCACAATTTTATAATGAAAGTTAGTTCATGTACCTTCCATTGAGACAGGAAAATGCAACACATATTTTTAACCACTACATACCTTTTTTACCCTTAAAATTATAAATATTTTTATAATTTTTTAAAAATAAAACCATTAAAATCCCTTCATTTATGTGTAAAAAACACAGTTACAAAAAATTAAATTTTACTTTTAATGGTTTTGTCTTTTAGTTGATTTAAAATCAGCTGAATTCACCACTTCATAAGTTCTAATGTAGAGGTTTAAAAACTGTTTGTATTTTTCCCATCTCAAGGGAAGGTACATTACTATATTTGATTATAAAATTGGAAAATAATTAACTACACAAAAACCGATAGCGCTACCTTAAAAAAAAAAAAAAAAAAAAAAAAAAAAAAATAGATACCTGTGTTTGAAATGTTATTATTTAACTGTTGTAAATTATTTAAACTACTACTCAGCCAACTGCTCAAACTTTTAGAACTTATGTCCATTTTTATCAGTTGTTTTTTCTTTACTTTTCTCTTCTGGTTGCTACTTTTGATATACATGATTAATTTTTTTTTATCAATTAAATCAAATGTAAACGTAAAAATATCCCATTTCAGCCTTTCACATGACTAGTCAACTGTAACCACAGTATAAAATAAACACAAAACACACAGTAGTGAAGCTTACTCTTGAGGAAAATGCCAACCAGCTCGACGCTAGTGATCATTGTGGCATAACGCAGAGCTACGACATCTCTTCGCTAGACAGCATGGTAGTTTACTTATGTTGCAATACAATTAATTGAGTGTAAATATTTAAATCAAATTGTTTATTTGCTTACTGCACTAGGTGTTTGCTACACCACTGCTGGGATCGCTAGCATTGCTTGGTTGGGGAGAAAAACGGCAGAGCTTCGCTACTGAGTGTTTAAATTATTATACTGTTCTATAACCGTGACACTATGTCAGCGTTGCCACTGTCTGCCAGGAGTGTCTGTCCCTGAGTCTTACCCTGCCAAAAACAAAATAATGTGACTGAAAGATATGAACAATCTTTTTGATGTGGCAGCAACGCTTGGTTTGTTGGCTGTCGGCCGCACAACTTGGGGAAGGCCATCGCCACGTCATCCAATATTAATATGGCATTAGTTCAATATGAATCAACAGGATTTACTTTTGAAGATTTTTACCAGTGTCCATATTACGTTGCTTGTTAAGAAACCAATATGTTTAGAAAAAATATTCCAAAATCAGAAGTCATTTTGGGGCCACTGTAACCCCGGGGCCCTCAGCGATTGCCGACCTGGCCAGACTGCCCCTGCATATATTGGAGGCTTTTCTATCATAGTGTAAACTAGGTAGACTCAATATGTAACAAGGTACATTATGCATGTTATATTCATAAATGCTTAAATGTTTAGTTAAATATTTGACGGATAACTTTCTGGACACGCAGAACATTTATAATAAGGATTCTCACTGATAAATACCTTACCACTGTGGATGATTGGCAACTTTTCATATAGTTTCTTTAGTGAGAGTATTCTGATCAGGTTGATTTTTGATGACCTGCCTCAAACATCCAAATTGTGATTCTACTAGAGCATGATTCGCAGATCAAAACAGCATCAAGTCTTATCTTCTGCCTGATATGTCTATAACATACACTCCATGTATGTTTCATGTTAAGAATAACGGGAAGCAACTTGTTAGATCCAAGCTTTATGTTATAAGGCTTTCCGGTTCAATCACAAACCTCTCAAGGAAACAGCTGGTGTCTATTCATTTTAATTGAAATATTAAATTAATGACACTTTGTATTGATGCAAGCCCACATAACAAAGATAATAGACACTAAGAAACTTTATATGGTTATTTATTTCAATGTTATATGATAAGGCTTAGTTGGACTGATTTGGGCTATCTTGGGTGATTTAATTGAGAGGCTGATAGTTGATATTGTAATATAATTGTTTAAAATTAGACAAGTCAGATATATATCAGAACTATATTTAATTGGTAACATTTTTCAACAACTCATTGACAACGCCTGTTTCTTTAAGCAACAACTTTTTTCTACATCCTTCTCAGTTCCTTTAGTTAACGGACCTTGATATTATTTATGAAAGTATTAATGAAAAGGAATGTTTGATAATGTTTTTACAAACAATGAAATTAAACAATTACTTGAGTACTTTTGTCAGTTACGTAATATAAGTCTCTGTATTTAAGTTTTGACTATCATGATAATATATTTTGATTTTCTTAAAGTATATATTGTACAGTTTTTTCTCTGAAAAATATATATTGTGCAAATTTTTTAATGCATAAGGAACTGATGTACAATTATATCAGCATAAGTCTAACAGTGTTTAAAAATGATCATATATATGGAAAAAGCAACAAACTAACTCATAGTTCTAACTTTCTATATTATTTTCTGACAAGATTTAAATAACCTACTTAAGTTTTCTATATAAAACAGCAATTAAATTTTAAAATAAGGCAACATTTTTATTAGTGTTTAACTATAGTATAATGTACATAGTAGCGAAGTTTACTCTTGAGAAAAATGCCAAGTGCTCAACGCTAGCGATCCTAATGCAGAGCTAGGCGTCTCTCCGCTAGATGGCGTGGCGGTTTACTTATGTTGCAATACAATTAATTGAGTGTAAATATTCAAAGAAATTCGTTTGTTTGCTAGACCACTGCTAGGATCTAGCGATTGCTTGGTTGGCAAGAAAAACGGCTCAGCTTTGCTACTATGTGTTTATATTATATTGTGGTTTCACTATAAAATGTTACGTTCCTACTTAAATTCTAACTATAATTTATGTTGGTTGTTCTGAATGATCTATTTTATGTTGTTTTTTTTCTTTCTTTCTATTTCCACTGAGAAATGTAGTAAGTGACTCTGACGAGACAAATTTACAAGTAAGTGTTTTGTCAGTACAAGACATTAGTTTACAACGAACAATTGTTTGTTTCCTACTCATATTTTATAGCTTTTAACAGTTGATTAATGTTTAAATTGAATGGCATGTTGATTCTTGTTACGATATGTTTAGTCAATGCAGCACCAGATTGCACAAGTAGCAACACAGATAGAGGCTGCCAGATTATTAGTTTACAATGCAGCCAGGTTGCGGGAAGCAGGTCTACCTTTTATGAAAGAAGCTGCAATGGCCAAATATTATGCATCAGGTAAAATTTCTACTACAATTTATTAAATTATGTGTGTAAGAAATGTTTTTTTTTAAATTTGTTTTGTAGGTTATTTAAACACATGTTTGTAAGTAAAATAGTACAAGAAGAATCAGCTAATATGTCCAAAATAACAATTATTAGCAATTGAATAATCAAACGTAGACAAAGAAAGATAAATTACTTAATACAAGAAAGCATTTTTATGTATGAACAATTAGTAAAATCCCTAAAAAGAAATATTTAATATTTTGGGTGGAAATCATCTATAATAATTTTGATGAATTTCTCAGAACAAATCTGTATGCAAAATTGTTATTATCTTAAATATGGATAGTTGATTTCTTTTGTTAGTATGACAAAATAATGTAGCATCTTAACATGTAAGAATCATCTTATAGTTATTAACTAGGGGACACCTCTGCATGCTTCGCGTGCCAACCCCGTCACAGACTATGCTCGAGACACCTCATCCTTCAGTCTCGGTAATGCTGGTTGGTGGTAAGTTTCACTCACTATGCTCGTGACACCTAGGCGGACTGTATTTTTTGCCTATAAATATTAGCGGGTAACCTGTATCGTCTAAAATCACAATATTCAATTTATTTACACTATCTTACTCACATTACTTGCGTTGCTACCGTTTATTAGTATAATTACCCAATACCTAATGGTATTACTTAGCCTATTTTAAACATATTTTTTAAAAGTCAGTTTTTTAAAACACTTCTTATAGTAGGGCCGGACAATAAGCAACCTCCATGTTATATTTAGCGTATGTTACATTGTAAAGGTTCCAGCGGCAGACAGGTATCTTTACATCTCTGAGCTCCCTTCTTTCACGGGCGTGACCAATTCCTCCGCCTTCAAGTTGAACTTACACAACAGTGTTTAGTTAACCAAAGAATTACTGTAATGAACTGTACAAGTTAGTTCATTACTATTATTAATTGTTATTTGAATACTACATAATAATTTAATTTAATCATTCTAAGCTTCATTCATTGGTGTTAAACAAACCAATCAATAGTCACTGCTGCTAATGACGTTTAATGGGCAGGGTTTGCTATTGCACCATTAGTACATGGCCTACTGCTCAGTTTGCCATGACAATTTTTAAATAAAATTACACAGTGAGAGAAGAGTAGTTCTCTGTCGTCGCACTTGCACCACTCTTAGTATATCACTTATACCAGTGTGTTGAAAAGGTTGTATTCTAAGCGGCCCATGCATACAACCAAGAAATGTAGAATTATGTAAAGTACTTTAAAACACTTGTGTATTATTAGTTGGTCCTAATATTCAACCATTTATATTATCGATGTATATAAATAATTAAAATAACAAGTAAATAAATATAGTTAAATAAGTAAATATTACTTTTAAGAGTTGAGGTAATGTGTCAAAAGTTTAGAATAAAATAATTATTGTTTTCTCAAATATGAAATGTTCATCCATCTTGAAAACTCATTATATATATATTGTTATAAAATTGTAGCTGTTTCAATAAAATCTATGGTATATGAATAGAAAATAAACAAACAATAATTTCTAGCAAATTGTAATGATAAACACAAATGAAAAGTTATGATTTCCATTCTCATTCATTTAGTGAAATGAATTGTAACTGCTTCAAGTAAAACTCATGTAAAATTTAGCTCCTAAGTATTCAAATCATGGCCTTTTTTGCTTATTTAAAAATGAATTTAAGTAAACTAAATTAAATTCATGTTCAAACACGGAAGTCAGGTACACACTCAAACCACAGATCTAAGTTTAATAATTAATTCTACCTCTTATTATGCTTTTTGACTTACCACTGAACAGAATAAGAATATATCATATAGCGAGTATTGCAGTCACCGAGTGTTGGAATCACCATGCCAAGATCAGTGTTGCTACCACAATGAAAGTGACTTATTCAATGATGAGAGTTAACCTACTATACGAGTTACAAGTGCTTATGCTGAGCAGATAGTATTTCAAATATTACAGTGTAGGTTTTGTGTTACATTACCCTTACAGTTATGATTTAGTATCAAAGCATGTCACTCTAATAAATAAATAAATACAAATTTTTATTAAAAATTATTAATTTTGTACAACAATGTTTTAATTTTTTTGTCAGCATATGCTTACTTTTTGAGTGAAAGGCCTTACAAAATAAAATATATATTTTTTGTATTTAGCGATCATATTTATAGTGTTGAATATTTTCTAATGTCAATCGAATTGTGGAAGATTTTCAATAAATTAACAAGTATATTAACAACAACGCCAACTCACAAAAAACTGTTAACTATGACCAGAATTATTATTGATACAAGTTTCAGGTTCTTTACCAACTAACACATAAGTAAAAGGGATTTTATTAGTCGAAGTAGTCCCAAATTAAAGTAAGTAAGAGTCAAAAAGGCTGATTTTAAAATTTAATGATTTATTTCATTTTACTAACATTATTTGAAGTAAAAGTAGCTCATGTAAAGATTTTCTTATTTGTATGGCAATTTTAACTGTATTAGCTCCCCATTCATCTGTGTTTCACAAGTTCAGCTCCTGTAGCACTCTTGGGTACCTGCACTATCAACCCTAGGGCCAGAGCTGTCAAATCCTTGCCAGGTAGTTTTTGCGACAATTGGGTCACTCAGTAACTCCTTACTTACTACTTAGTGGAAGGAAGGTGGTATGGATTGAGAAGCAGTGGTACTCATACTATCAATTTACCAAACTAAAATTTCTCTGATCTCCTCATGTTTACTGCACAGAAGCTTGTGCATAACAGTGGCACACGTACAACACTTAAAAAAAAATAAAGCACACATTGACCTACTTTACTAATGATACAAGTACAATGGAGTGACCCACCCACCCATACATTCACATACTGTACAGTGGTAATGACCCACCCACCCATACATACATGAACAATGAAGTGACCCACCCACCCATACGTACACATACAGTGGTATAAACCTTTAATTCTTTTCAGTAACACTGAATGCGAATGGGGTGGACGGGTGAATTAGCACAACTGTATGTGTATGGGGTGGGCAGATGAGTCAATACCACTGTACATGGATGGGGTGGGCGGATAAGACTACCATTTTACGTGTATGGGGCAGATGGGTGTGTCAATACCACCGTACATATACGTTAAAATCTATTTACTTATAGTAGTACCATCGGACGTGCAGGTATAAGGGGGTGGGTCAGTACCACTTTATATATACAGTAACACTGTATGTGTTTGGGTGGGCGAGTGGGTCAATACTGCTGTTCGTGTAGAAGATATAAAACACAATCATTATTAAAAATAAACACTATAAAAAATAGGCATGATCCAATGTTATGTTGTATCTTCGCTTACATTTTTAACATTAAAAAGAAAAACATTTTTGATTTGTGTAATCATGTTTTTTTTACACAAATATTAATCTCAGCTCTGTAAAAGTAAACATGGACAGATTTTCATTCTCCAGTTGTGCAAAAGAGGCAGAAATCTTTTTATGGCACTAGTGAATATCTCTCCCCCCTTAAGTTCAAAAGTTCTATGGAACAAATTAATGTATTTAACCAATCACAATTACACAATTACCAAATTCAATAAAACTAAAAAAAGTCAGTAAAGAAAAGAACAATTGACACCCAATTATGTTTTTTGGCATATTTTTCTAAAGGTGCCAATTACGACCAATGAATTTGAAAAGATTAATTTCACATGCAAAAATGTGCCTAATTCAACTAAAACTTGTATTTTAAATGTTTAAACTTAATTTGATCATCATTAATGATTTCAAGTCCTTGAAAATGAAGCCAAGTGTGTCGTAACTTGACAGTATTTCAATGGAAACTACTTGAATTGATAACAATACCAAGGTATGAAACTATTTTTATTGGAGGTGAATGTTACTTATAAATTTCAGTCCAGTCTGGATTCGAACTTGCGTTATCTTTAACCCAGGTTACAAAAAACTGACGCCTTAAGACTACTCGGCCACTAGCTTGCCCAAAAAGGTGGCTAAAAAATTAATATTAAATACATAATTTGTTATAAACTGTTGCAGAAGTGGCTCAGACAACTACTGTTAAGTGTATAGATTGGATGGGTGGTGTTGGCTTCACTCAAGAATACCCACAAGAGAAATTCTACAGAGATGTCAAAATAGGCGCCATTTACGAAGGAACAACCAACATGCAGCTTAGTACAATTGCTAAAGCCATAAGAAAAGAATACAGTTAGTTAAGAAGGCAATAACATTGTTCATAAATCATATTGATTTTTAATTGTATTTAATGGTAAATTAAAGTAACCTATTAAAATTATAATCTACCTCAAAATTGAACCTTGATACATTTTCTTGACTTAGCTGATGCAATATATTCCTCCAACTGTTACTAAAAATTATCAATAATTTGACCAGAATGATACAACAGTTTATGCACAGGTTTCTCTTTTCCTTCACCTTGAGAGACCACACATTTTACTCTTAATGATGGCAATATTTTATTTTGTAAGTATTAAAAGTTAACGTTATTTTTTTTTTAATCACTAAATTTTGCATTTATTTATTCTCAAGAGTATGATGATCAAAATATGGATCAATATGGATTCCGCTTAAGTGTAGATAAGCAAATGTAGTCTTTGTAACATAGCTGAAAATTCCTCAGAGAAAGTGTCATTAATAAAAGCCTCATGAGAAATGAAAGGCTGGTATTAATCAGCTAAACCTTTTAAACAATTTTCCATGGTTGTGATTGGATCAACCTGAGAACCCCTAGCTCATGAGGTTTGTAAGACGCTGATCGTCAAGATATGGGCAAATATGGATTAATTTTATTAATTTTCTTTACTTCTCGTAACACACCACACACTGCACCTTCCTTTCGGAATATCAGTGCTTTTTATTCCTTAATCGTTGTTAGTTTTTATTTTGTCTTAAAGATAATTTCCTTGTCTTGTGTTAATGAGGTTAGTAGTTTGTTTGCCTTTCTTCTCCAAGTCTGCTTTTCCAGTAATGTACAGTAAAACGGGGAACCCAAGGCTGGTCCACTGGGAGGGGGGATGGGCGGAAATTTCTTCCATGTTAGTATTTGGGGATGTCTTGATCGAGAGTGTTTAAACCCGGGTGTCCACCACGTGGCCTTTCTGGCTCGGTTCTTCTTCATTATATCTCTCTTCTTTGAACCAGTTGCTTCATGATTATTTGCAAGGTGTTGAAGGAATTAGAATTCCTAATTAATGTACTGAGGTTCCAAGGTTTTTCTTCTGCGTTTTCATGCAAACATCTTCTCAGATCTTCATTGGCTTCGCATTCCAGTATAGTTCTTTTCTTATATTCGCATATAAGACTCTTGGATGCATGACTTAATCACAAAGGTATATAACTGTATTTTCATTCTTGCGAAGCGTTGAAATCTAAAAAAATTTATTTTAACATGCCAACAAGATTTATAAGATAATATGAGAGATATTTTGTTTATAAAGTTAAAAATACATTTTATAGCAAAGGGTTTGATGATAATTTATAGCCTGTTTGTCAAAGTGCCATTCAATAAAATCTGTGATGGTTTTCTATTTGATTAATCACAATTGAGAACATTAAAAAAAAAATATATATATACATAGTTTATAAATATATATATTTTTAAAAAATTTTTTTTTAAATGTTATATATATGTTAATACGTTGTGTTTTGCAAAATATTAATCAGGTAGAAGTAAATATGAAACTATCATAATATTATTAATGAATGTTATCAAATCATCTTTATTCTTTATTGAATTAGTTAGATTTATATATTTATACTCTTGTCCCAGACCCCTCTAAAAATAATAATTTAGATATGTTATTGTAAAGACTGTTGTAATAATAAAGTCATTGAAATTGGTAATATGTTTAGGTTAAATGTTATAAGCTATTATAAGATTAATAAAATACTTTATTGCAGAGCTAATTTTTACATTTTTAGAATTAATTAAATAGATCTATTTTGGGAACACTTTAAATATTATACTATGTACACCCACAACACATGAGGGTTTGAAGTAAGGAATGTAGTTATAAGTTGTTTATTTGAATTAAAATGTTTGTATTTAATATTGAAAATTATTTATTTATCATGAGGACATTAAGATATGAGTAAATATATATTATGATTTAGTGTAAAGAATGTGGAAGTCTATTGAATAGTCTTTATCATAACCTTAGAAATACCATAAACCTTAACCCTGCCGATGCTTGATAGTTGTATCTATATCAAGACATGCCTCAACTAACTGTTCAGGATGTGTTGCATGTGAGTAATATTTCATTTCTTGTAATATCTACTTCATCCATATCAATTACTTATGACTTCAGAATCACATAGTTCTTCTTTACTTAGATATTTACTCACTGATGTTATTGCTTTATAGAGTGGTATGCAAAATACGATTCACATTTTGAAAAAAAAACTATTTCTTTCATGAAAAGTTTATTTTATGAATAATTCTACATTGATTTATCCTCTATTTTTCTAACTATACTCATGAGAAGATTAGAGTATAATATATTTTTTAATGTGCTACCATAGAACGAATTTGCCTATTGCTCAATGTAGTTCTATTATATGACCACAATAATAAAATTTATTATTAGTAACTTGCAAGAATAATATTTATATTCAATTCAATATTTATTTTCATTGTAAGAATAACTGTAAAAGGCATTATCTACTTATGCATTGCTGGTAATAAATAAAATGTTAAAAATATTTAATTAATTATTTTTTAAAAGGTAAACTTAACAAATCATATGTCAACATAAATGATAAATATATAATTTAAAATATCTTTTTAAATAATAAAAAATGTTTATGGTTACATATTGCCCGAATATGCCATTTACTCTCATTTAATGTACCTTAGAATAGTTGTACAATAAAACATTGTAACTGTCCTGTTATTATTATGCATTTTTCTTTCTGATTTATCTTATGCATTCATAAATTATCAAGATAGAAATGTATAGATCAGCACTTCTTTGTCAGGAATCTTAAAGGCCCGTGTACACGAGGCTAATACTAGCTGCTAATTGATTAGCGCTCATGAATTAGCTCCATTAGCGGTGATGACACTAGCATAGCACGCTAGCACTTTACTCGCTTGCTAGATGCTTTAAACATGTTTGATAATAAAAGCGCTAACGATTGGTGGGGGTAGTCACATGACCACTATCGCTAGTGAATTAGCTCGTCATTAACTGAGTATACATGTATGTATACTCAGTTTCCTGTAGGAAACGCGATTGTCACTAGCTATTGTTTGTTTGTCAAATAGAGTTTTGTGTTCACAATATCTAATCTAAAATAGAGCGTTGACCGGGTAGTTTAATTTTTAGAATTATTCAAAACTTACCCTTGTTTGTGGGATACCTCGACACCAATTACAACAAAAGAGATATGAGAGAAACTGCTATGAATAATTTATTGGAAGATCTTAAAGTTTATGAGTTTAAAACTAAAAGAAAGCTACACAAATTAATACATATCAAATATTTTCACCCACAAGTAAATTTTGGAGTAAGAAATACAAATTTTCAAAATATTACCAAATTCTTAACCAGAACGGAGGTGATAGCAATGTTCGACCTCGATTATTTTGGAAAATCTGAAATGATGAAAATAATTCGTATAAAAATTTTAAATTTCTGTTGGTGGTGTTTGAAATGAACAAGAGTAGTTGGAATATAGATTTTGAACGCTTTTCATCGTCTATTATATGTTACAAACTTAGTTTTAAACTTTAAAAAGTTAATCCTAATCCACTTTCGAACCCAGACAGTCCGTTCTTTTTTATTAGTTCTTTTCACACAACTTGTTTATACCCACTTTTAAAATTTGTCTTAAAGCACTGTGATTTAATGGATCTAACGACATTTATTAAGGAAAATGACCACTGTATTCTCTGATCACGTCACTTCTAGAACTGACTAGCGCTGACAATAAGCGCTAATAACTAGCCACGTGTACATAGAAATATTCACGCTAGTGAGCCTAGCTTGTGCTAATGGCTAACATTAGCAGCTAGTAAATTAGCCTCGTGTACATGGGCCTTAATGGTAGTAGTCACGAGCGTTATTGCACAGTAGTGTCACTATATGGACTTAATGGGATGGAACCAGTCTGAACATTAAATGTTCAGAAACAGAGCTAGTTTAACGTTTTACCATAATAGGCTTAGGTGGGAAAACATTTCCAGACTCACTTTTTGTGACAATTCAATAAATGATTTTCAATAAACTAGTTTGTAAAGCCCCTGAAAAAGTTGCTGTAACATAAATATTTCCAATCGGTAGACGAATAATAAAATTAAATCATAGTTATTCTAAATAACAACTAGGTCTTATAATAGGAGAAAAATAGTCAAGTTAAGTAATTTTTAAACATAAGTTAAACCCTCAAAAAGGTTTGTTGATTAATGGTACCATTAACAAATATTTTTCACAGTCTAAAAATTTGAATGGTTTGTACTAAATATCTTCTACTATATTGAAGAATTGCGCGTCTGTTTTAGCACATAAATAACAATTTGAAGAAGACTAGTCATGCCTACTGTTTGTCATTACAGTAATGTGATAGCCGAGAACCGTTCGATCATTGTGTCCTCAATGTGAGGTTTTACGGGCGTCCTTTACACGTCACATTCCGACGGCCGTGAATGTCCATTAGAACGCACAATAGAGACCTTCAGAGTGACTCTCAGACGTTGCTGTAAACAAAGTACAGACATGATACTAATGTCCTATGAATGGACCATTAGTGAAATTGCGACCATTACCTAGCTCTGTCTCTCTCCCCCTCACTAAACAAGAAGAGCTGAAATTGCCTTCCAATACATTGACCACAGCCAAAGTATGTGGGGAAATATATAGTGTAGCCCACCCAAGTACAAGTAGTACGTAAAAGATAAATGATTTTAGTACGTTAAGAATAAAAACAACTTCCAACATTAAATAACGTCAAAATGTTGTTAATTCAATGCAATAATAGAGAAAACTACAAATTAATATAAAATAATAAACTGAAATGACAAGGATTTGAAGGAAACAATTCAGCATCAATTGATCATTTAGAAGATTGGGCGAACAGAACACTGGCTGGATAGGCTAAATAAGATACGTTTCTTGGTAAATATATTGTTACAATTCTCATGCAAGCACACACACATACAAAGTCGACAACTAAATGTGCCAATGTTACTCTCTTACCCAACCACACATGTATGATGTTGACAACCCTCCCACCACTCTAACTGGAAAAAAGTTGATAGTCCTCAAATGTGAGACACTAAACAATGGAGGATAATGTTAATTAAAATTCTCAAACTGGCATAGTTCACATAGTTAATTCTGTATTTGCATAATGCACTTGCGTGTAATATGTGTGATTATATATAGACGTTTTTTACATGACTCATGAACAAGGAACATAGCTGTACAATGCAAGTTCAGTAGTTATACTTTCCTCTTTGGAGAACTGTCCAGCTAGTTTCTTAGCATATTACAAAAGTGAACATTACAAATTTATTATATGTACAAAATCCGCATGAACAAGAGCCCATATTGAAACTAAACCATGTAATATAAATTCTGTAAACAAGACTCAAGATATTCTGTCTAATATGATGCCACTGTAATGGATAAATGAAATAACCTATTTATTCAGTCATAATAAACAACATATTTATAGTTGCATTTAATCAAGCAATATGTTACCAATATACTGTAATCTGCATCACATTAGAGAGTAATTGTTACTCTACATGTTCAACATCAATTTGTTCAACATGTAAACTTCTTGACAAGATCAGTATTTCTTCCTACCACTGGAATTTATGTAGTAGTACCTGAGTATATATTATATTTAATGTAAATTTGAATGTAGCGTTTTTAAATCTCAAGTCATAGCACTGACATGATCATAAAATTAATTAGTGTGGCCCAACACTGAACACAACAGCTGAACTAACACAATCATTTTTCATAGCACCACTTTGTGTGTATATATTAAAGTGGGTTTTTCACTTTCAACAAGCATAAATACACTCTTCTCTTATATAAAAATATGATGAATAGGTATGATGTCAGACATTCTCAACAGATTAAAATGTTTATTAGTTATGATATCCTCTCACATTCAGCTGAGGCTTGACGAACATTCTGAACTCTGTGTTTATGAATTGTTGAATGCTAGACCAATTATTGGGGGCTGTTGCATTAGCAATGACCCCTCTACCTCCTCTCCCTACCAATACAAGTATGGTGGTAATGACCCACC
The DNA here is from genome assembly GCA_035578905.1 of Stictocephala bisonia. Lineage (NCBI taxonomy): Eukaryota > Metazoa > Arthropoda > Insecta > Hemiptera > Membracidae > Stictocephala > Stictocephala bisonia. The sequence goes on from JAQJVL010004936.1 coordinate 23,244, forward strand.
CACCCATTTAAATGTACGGTGGTATTAATCCACCCACTCATTAACGTACAGTGGTAATGATAAAACAGGAATAATTAAATATGGATTGATAATTCAATTTATATTTACGTTTTTCATGAATAAATAAACACCCTCCGTAATAGTAAATTACAATTCTGAGTGATATAAGGTAAACTCTTCTATAAATCTTTCATATTCATTAACCAAATCTTCAACAGAAGGTCTTTTTGAAGGTTCAATATTTCTACATTTTTTATGCAAATTAAATAATCTATACTTAAGAATCTCTCCATCAACTGCAAATTTTAAAAAATAATCACAAACAGCAGGTGCCTTCCAAATATCAGTTTTTTCATCATAACTTGGCATTTCACTGTCATTAAATTGTTCACTACTATTCCATAATTGTTCAGGAGCAACAAATGATCCAAATAATTGTCGATGACCACACTTAACACCTGATCCATTCACAACCTGAGGCAATGCATCAACATCATTTAAAACCAATTTACGATCTATTGTCACCAGCAATTGACTTAATAGTTTTTCCAAGCTATTAGAGTCACAAAACACTCTTGGTCCAACAAGATTATTATGTAAGTAATTTAGTATCTGTGAATATTGATGGCAAAACCCTATACTTTCCAACAAAGAAAGTTTGGGCATATTTGTACTAAACCATGTGTGTGCATCTCTATTTGAATGATATTCAGTGAATAAAGAGTAATTAGTGTCACAAAATCCAATATACTGCACTATATATTTACTAGGGTTCAGCAATCTCAAAGTTTCTACTCCACTCATCAAGTCTTCAACCATAAAATGGTTAATAGGTATGGAAAGGGCTAACGACATATTTCTCCAAACCATACGATATACGTCTTTAACGGCCCCAGAGCCTATCCGACTAACTAAAGTCATGTTGTCTAAATCACCACAACTCAAATGAGGATGACAGTTTTTCATCTCTCCGAGTCTGAAGTGACCTCTGGGGCATTCTACTATGTCTTGTACTGACTTGGACAAAATTATGAAAAGAATCACTAACGTATATATCATTATTGTTGCTAGATGTAATTCTACTTGGGATCATGTGGAAGCTTGAATCCCACTAGATTTGCAGTCTCTTCAGTTGATCTTTCACCTTTACCCTTGTATTGCTTATGAAGCTCGTTGTACATTCGGATACTTTTGAGGTAACAAAGGTATGTTTCTGACATATATCTCATTTCTTCCTGGGCCTTGCACAGTTGCTGATCAGTGACTTTGAATTTTTTGTACTGGTGTATGATGTAATCAACTGCTGGAGATTCTTTCAACTTTCCAGAATAGCTAGCAGTTCGCAACTCAGAAGCAAGTCTTCGTAAGGTCTGGATATTCGAGTTGACAGCCATGCTTTTCTTAACAAATATTCTTTAGTATTAAGGAGATATATGTGAAATAGATTGTGTAATAAACTCTATGTCGTTTTCTTGATATGAAGGTTCTTTTTTTACACTTGCAATGTTTTCAGTTAAATGTACAATGTCTTCTTCAAGAAATAAATGAAGAGATAAATCATTGAAAATATCTTGAAATTTGAAACAATTATCTAATTTGAATTCTCTTATAAAAGACGATGCATGATATACAAAGAGAAGGTTTTCTTTTAAATATTTAGCTGAATTAGATTCAACTATTTTTTCAAAACTATTTCCAATTATAATACACTTGCTCAAGTTTTTATTCCAATTTTTCCAAAGTAAATTATTAGTCAGCTGCTTGGGACAATGTGGAAGAAAAAATAGAGTAGTGTTGTTTACTAATCTTTTACCTTCTTCATTAAAATCTATGACGGTGTAATCAAAATGCTTTACGATCTCAATTTCATCGGTACTAAATACAGGATCATAAACATACACTTTAGCTTTGTAAAGATCTTTCAATATCAGAAGGAAAGCAAACTGATACCTTGCAGTAACACTCTGAGAGAATTGGCCTAGTCCATATGAAACAATGTCAATATTTTCCAGTGCCTTTTTCCCGTGGTTCAGGGTTTGAATACACTTTTCATAAAATTCAGAACTGCTTATTTCTTCCTTAGCTGCTTTTATCCTCCTAAAACAAAAAATATATAATATTTACACATAATTTATTTTCGTGCTTGAATAAAATATTCATACACATTATGGTACAAAATGTATTACTTTTTTGTGTAATTCAAGTGGTGTAATGACATATTTAACATACGTCAGGCATGTGTAAGACTCATTAATCCTTGATGAGCGCAAACTACTGTGATATTGCAAAGTGCATTGAAATGAAATGAAAATTTGATTAATTCCCTGAACAGAACATTAATAATATATACAATGTTATTAATACTTATTTGCAAAATAAAATATATGTAACATATGTATAAATATAAAATAAATTAAACTTAATAACAAGATATTTTCCTAGTTAATATATTAGCCATTGGGAAAAGGCCTGCATGGACGGAAGCCTGTGCGCAGTCCCGAGTTGCTAAAAAGCTGCAAGATGGCGTTTTAGTACATAACTTGGGCCATAGATGAGGGGATAAAGCGTTGGCTTGCCACGCAGGAGGTCCAGGTTCAATTCCTGATAAGGCCATAAAGGTTTTTACCCTGCCACTCCCGTGGTTCGAAAGTCACGTTTAGCCATTGGTCCCCAGGTTAAGTGTTAGAGAGGGCTTTTTAGCCCTAACTTCACCGGTTAAAATAAGACAATCTTTAACTTTCTAACTTTTATAGTTACGTTTTTTTTTAAAGAAAATAAAAAAGGGTAATATTGTTATTAATATTTTAATAGTTTTTTTATGCAATTCATGAAAGGTGTGAGAAAGAATATAAGGTTTAAAAGTTTGTTTGAAATGGAAAAAGTATTAATAATATGTATCATAGATTAATTTAAATAAAAATAATAAAACTAAACAAATTGCAAAACAACAGAAGAGCTGAAGAACACTGCACATCTAAGTAAGTGAGTATGGGTAGCGAGAGGGGAGTGGTGGTGATGTTCAAAGTTCACATTGGTTCAGGTCCGTCTCCTGTAATTGGATCTGATTATTGCTTCGGCCTCCTCAATTCTTAACTGTGATAAGAAATCACTGACTCTTTTTCTTTAAATTGTTAGTGATCGACAACTAAATATATTTAATTCAACGAAGTGGTGACAAATATTACTGTACAAACATGGGCAACATAAAAAGAATTAGTAAGTTCAATTGATTTGACTAGACGTAACAGTATTATTCCAATTTTTTCTGAAAATCTTATGTTATATGAGTGTGTAACAGGTGAAAACAGAGAATCTAAACACTTGAAAATGTGCAACAAAAGAAACTTTATATACAGCTGATGGATTGTGAAGATGCTGGTTTCATGAAAAAGATCAATAGTTGAACACCTTCGATGTTCTTTTAGACCAATTTTAAGTATGGATTTTTCTACAATATATAATGGCTGAAGAGTTTATTGCAATGCCCCCCCCCCTCCCAGTAATAATTCCAAACTATAATAATGACTGAATGTAAGCATAATAAGCTAATTTGATATGTTTTTTCCAGAATTCCACTAAGCTGATTGAAAACAAAAATATATTTCCTAATTTTATTCTTTAAAAAATCAATATGTTCTGACCATTTTAATCTTTAGTCAAAAGTGACGCCTAAATATTTATACAATGAAAATTTAACTATGGATTCACAAGAGCAATTATTGTTAAGATGATCACCACAAGTGTGATTTTTTTAAATCTTGCAATTGATAGTCAGTAATATTTGATAAGGAAATTGGCAACATTTAATGAAAGGGTATTCTGGTCTAGCCACTTTTTGAGCAGCATGAGATCAAATAATGATTTTAATCTTATTTCTTCCCAAGATGCACCCTTCAATAAAATTAATGTGTCGTCTGCGAATAAAAACAGCTCACTATATAGATTTAATTTTGAAAGATTATTTATATATACTAAAAATAAAATAGGCCCAAGAGTTTTGCGTTGGACAACACCGTAATTAACAGATAATGCGTCACTATCAATATTACAAATTGATACTTTCTGGTAGCTTTGAGATAAATAACTTTTAACCTGTTGAGGAGTGCGGACGTCTTAAGACGTCCATATTTCCATACTGTTAGTGAGTGCAGCATTTACCATTAGAGTGACCCCAGGGAGTACGAAAAAAAAATTCTAAAATTATTAATAAACTGTTATACTTTATTAAAAATAGTAATTTAAGATACAATATGGTAATATTTACAAATCAAAATGTTGGAAACTGTGATTATAATTAGCAAAGTTAAAATTTTTCCATTGTGTGAAATTGTTCGAAACATGGGTAAATGCAAAGTGCAACTTCACATTTGGAGCACTCATAGGCCGTGTCTTTGCGCTGTGAAGCCCTCCGTGTAGTATGAGTGCATACAAAACACTTCCGTTGTTTTCTTTTGGCTCCACCCTCTCTCATTGGGAGTGGTCACATGAAATGGCGGCCAGACAGACTCATGTGACCACTCACCTGTTTGTCACCACTCACCGGGCGTGCAACATCATCACTTCGATCTAAATATCGCTTGTTAGAGTCCATTGTAATAAATAAGTCACTGATGAATAAAATTAACTAATTACTGTACAACACTGACAAACTTTTTAACATATTTGCAATACAACACGGAAAAGAAAATATACAGGCCTTTTTTACTGTACAACGCTGAAAATAACTAAATACAACTACTTTGTAACAAAATACAATAAACAAAATATCACACTGGCAAAATACCAAATGTAATTAGACCTACTATAGATGAACGAAACGTAAATATAGCAGAACTTAATAAGGTTAGACACGAGGAGAAACAGATTTGGCGCGCAACGAAAATGCGAGAGAAACACTACAGCTGGCATTGAAGCGTCATTTATCAGCTGACTAAAGTACAGATGTAGTCCCATTGGTGGCCAATAGGATGCAGGTATCATATGGAAGTTCATACACTTACATTGACATTTAATTATAGCTGAAATTTCAAATAAATATTAGGGACGTCTAAAGACGATCATACTCATTTGGGCACAGACGTCCAAAGACGTCCGTACTCGTTTGGGATCATTTAGCTTCACTCGTTAACAGGTTAAACCGTGAATGAGCAGTTCCTCTAACTCCAACAGATTGCAATTTCAATAGTAATTTTTCTCTATCAACAAAATCAAACGCCTTTTTAAGACCGAGAAATATTAGCATTGCACAGCAATTTTCAGAGATTGAATATTGAAGATTTTACAAAGATCGAAAAAGCAGTCAGAAATATTAAAATCTTGTCTAAACCCATACTGATCACTACATAAAATATTATTTTTCTGAAAATAAGATGATAGTTGTTCTTTAAACACTCGTTCAAGAATCTTAGAAAAAACGGTGAGTAGAAAAATTGGCCGGAAATTTTGTTTTTAACATCATTATATTTAAAAAGAGGAAACACTTCTGCTGTTTTAAAAATACCTGGAAAGTCCCATAATGCAATCTTAGGTTCATAAGGTGAATAAGTGGTCTAGAGATAATTAAAACATTTTGTTTCATAATTGTGATAGAGGCGCCATCATCACCAGGAGCAGACCCTCCCCGAAGAGAATTTATGTGTTATATTGTATCAAGGTCAGTCACAGAGTCAAGTGAAAAACTGGTGTCAGTACTATATTCAGATTGGGTCGCCACTGGAGTCTATAGCGTCCGCCAAATTTTGCCCAACACCCGCAAAGAAGCTTTTAAATTCATTTGCTATACACGCTTTTATATCATCTGTAACAACAGTATTCGCTGGTAAAAATTTATCTAAAGGAAACTGACTTTTCTTACTCACTCTGCCTGACACTTCATTAATGATTCCCCAAAATAATTTTGGATTATCTTTATACTCCCTTATTTTCTCCCGATAATAACTCCTTTTAGCGCTCTTTATTGCGTTGCTGAAAATTCGTCTATGTTCATAAAATTGTTCTCTTGAATTGACATTATATGATTGGTTTTTTACTCAACTTATCTCGTGATCTAACCAAATCTATTAGTTATGTTGTTATCCAAGGTTTGATTTTAATAAAGCGAGTTGCCAATTTTTTTGATTTTTCGATTGCATTGATAATTGTACTGATAAACATTTCAAAGCACCTATCAACATCAAAACAATTGTAAACAGCGGCCTAATCAGAATTAATTAGTATATCAGTAACACAGGCATAGTCAATGTAAGTATGTGTGTTTTTAGTAGAGTCAGTAGTGTCAGAGTGTGTACGGGAAACGACAATGAGTCCCGTAGAGAAGTGGTTGGTGACGGCGGTCCGCAGGATTGCTGACCTCACGGCACTCGTATCCAGATACTGGACAAACATGTAGTCGATAGTAGATAAGCCGTTATCAGTCACCCTAGTCGGCTTGTCGATACATTTTGAGAGTCCAGCCCCCCACCAAAGTATTTACAGTAAGTACAAATCAGTTAATGCGTCATTTTTTAATAGGTCGATATTTATTAACAAACGTGTCGACACCTACTAAAATACACATTTTATTTTTGCTAATACTGTCGTAGTAATCTCCTAAGGTATCAATAAACATATTAACGCCACTGTCAAAAGTTCTGTAAATGGCCAATAAGTTTAAGTGTACATCAAAGAGCTCAAAATCTAAAGGAAGTCTGTATACATTCCCTAACGTGTTCTGTTCACATGTCACTGAAAGGCTTCTATTTACGTAAACCACAACACCGTCATTTTGGTTGTTCTGTAAGTTAGTCTGAAGTAGTTCGAATCCTTCTATAGTCGCTTCACCTCCCGACCCACTCAACCATCAGAAAATACAATTATATCTAGTGAAATATTAAAACACTGTAAATATACCAACATTTTATCTTTATTCTTATATATGCTTCTTATATTACTATGAATTATTTTTAAACCTTCAAAATTGTTGTAAAATTATGCAAATTGATGTACAGTATCCAGCTCCTCACAATCTACACGGACATTGTTGTCTTCGACTACACCGTCCAAAAAGGTTTTCATCGTCAACGCACACACTCTCACCCAGTAGCACAAAGGTTAACAACTATACTATTGTTAAAAAGATTAGATGAAATAATAAATATAAAGAGAATATTATTTAAGAGAAGAATAAAGAAAAGGAAAAATCATCCAACTGATTAGTTGAGTAAAAGTAAACCCTAATTAAAAACAGTAAATGATAGTTAGTTTATTGAATTACAAACATATAGAGTAGGGCTATATGAACAGGAAATAAATACTAAATGGTATAATAATGTTACAAGGCTGAATGAAAAATCTACAAACTTAAATTAATGCAACTAATAAGTTATGAAATGATAATTTTATATAACGACTGCATGTCTAAAAATGAAAACTAGTAAGAACAGTCTGGTTTTGTAAAATGGAAACAAATAAATTAAAAATTTAAAATACTTATAGATGCTACTCATCTCCAGTGTGATGAAGAAGTACATCTCTTATAATATATAGAAATTAAAATATCATGAATATATTAATTGCAATACGGCTGTGAGTTTGAAGCTATAATGCGAAGAAAATATATAAATCGTGAATTTAAGTTACTGAATAAGAATGTAAACTGAATGGACAGTAAATTAAAAATTAAAAAAAACATCAAAGAATTAAAAATTAAAACTAATCTTTAATAAGAGTTGAAGATAATATTTTTGAAATATGCTCTTAAGTATACTTATATTTCTAGTGGTATATTTCTAGTGTAATAATAGTTGTATAGCACATTCTATCTACATTCCACTCATTTATTCACTGTGATAATTATCATTTATAGAAACTGAATATGTAAATCCTAAAGCATTTGGAATTGTAAGATAATAAAAAAATATACGTTAATGCAAATAGTAAAAAGAAGAAAGTTTTTTGGCAGCAAGATAAATATTAAAGTATAACGAATTGTTGAAAACATTACATATATAAAAACTCTAGCAAGACAAGGCTAATTAGTTATAAAATTATGGTAAATTGATGAAACATGTCGGAAAAATTTTAATGAAGGAAATTAAAAAAGAATTTCTAGGCTTTAAATAAATTATTTTCTTTTTGTGAGGTTATAAAAATTTTTAACGTTTATACTTAGGAAAATAAAAACAATAGTGATAATTTAATTAGATGGTTGGCTTTAAGAAATCATTACCTATAAAACTGGAAGACAAAAATAAAGGTTAAAAATAATTGGAACAGAAAGTAAAATTATTATGCAATAATTAGTCTAAACATAGAGTTTCACGAGACCAACTAAGTCCGACTTGTCACAGCGGACAAGGTCACTTATCTCCACCACCTTTATGGAGTTCTCACCCTCTTTAAGCTTCACAATCACCTTTCCGTTTATGAAGCTGGCAAAGTGCAGCTTCCTCTCACGGTACAGGCGATGAGCCTGACCCAGTAAAGCCTTGTTGATAAAAACAGACGTGCTCGGGAAGTTGTTAGACACCTCAAATGCAGACGGCTTGCCCTTCTGTTTGAAGGCTCGTAACCACGTCTCCTTACAGGTCCGGGAGATGAACTGCACGATTATGGGAGGATAGGCATGTTTCCTAGAGAATAGTCGAAGATGATGCGCTATGGATACATCCTCCGCCTTGAATGGAACTACGATGGCTTGCGCAATGCTGCTCAGGACTGCAACCATTCGCTCCCCGTCAGTAATTGTAATTCCGACAAACTCTAGGTTAGCACATCTTGAGTGCTGTTCCAAGTCGAGAACCTCAAGCCACAGTTGTCCGGTTCGTCCTTCTGAGCCACGTCAGCCTCTTCCAGCCTTCGCACTTGTCCCGTAGGCCAACTTGTTGGACCTCGATGGTAGCCACTTTATTGGTTAGCGTGCGAAGGTCTTCTCTCATTGAGTTGATCGATCCATGTATACCACCGATTTTGCCATCAATGTTACCTAAATCTGACTTTATGGAATTAATGGCCTCTGTACCGGGTTTTTTTTGGTTTGGTTTTTGATTTCTCCACTTTGTTTGCCAGGCTACCTAAGTTCGCTCCTGTGCTGTCGACTTGTTACTTTTGTGGCCTTGGTCTGTTCCGTGGTTCCGGTTTTCGGTTCGCCTAGGTGTTGTGGTTAGTCTCATAGCCTGTTAACGTCGTCATGAGAGGCTAGAAAGACAAACTTAACTCCAAGGTCCTCGAGTAGGACTTGCTCCCTCAGCCTGCCGCCTAGCCGTTCTTCTGCCATCTCGACTCTGCTGGCCTGGCCGGGGACTATGTAATTGAGCCAAGTTGCGCCTTCACTGCCCTCCTTACAACTTAGATTAGATTAGATACACCGGGTTATGGTCCTGTCACAAGCCCACCGCACCTAGACTCCAAGGCCCTTTGCGCCCCGAGCCTGACGACAGTGTCACAAGAGACCAGTCCCCTTTATGAAGGACATGATCTCCCCGAGTGTAGCCCTTCTAATAACCTCTGGTTCCAGAAAAGCGGCACCCAGAGTCCTATGCCTAAGAGATGAGAGAGCTCCACAATGACAAAAGATGTGTATGGAGCTCTCCTCATCCTCCTCACAAAGCCTACATGTGGAGTCTTCTGTTAGGCCCATTATCTTCATATGTCTGTGAAGATTATGTCCGGTCAGCATTCCCGTAACCGCCTTCACTTTGGCCCGGTTACAGCTGAGCAGATCTCTGCTGTACCTGTGATCCGGTCCATGGATAAATGCACGAGACTGCCTGAGCCCGGACTCGGTCCTCCATCTGCCATCATGTTCCTCAGAGGTCCACCTGTCAATTCTTCTTTTTACCTTTTGAAAAGGAATACCAAGAGCCGGCTCCGGCCCCAGCAGAGGGCACTTTGCCCCTCTTCTAGCCAGTGCATCGGCTCTCTCATTTCCATCAATACCAGCATGCCCAGGGACCCATATGAGTCTCACCTGTTTACGCTGGCAAAGAGTCTCCAGGATCCCCCAGGCGATCCAGCACTCCCATACCAACTTGGAGCTGGTACGTGGTGCCATGATCGCCTTTATCGCCGTCTGGCTGTCCGAGCAGATTGAAACTACTCCTCCGAAGCCACCTAGATGCATTTCTTCTTATGTGGATGTCATGATAGCCATCACCTCCGCCTGGAAGACGGTAGCATGGGCCCCCAGAGGTACAGACAGAACTTTCCGTGCCCCCTCCCGTACACCCCAGCACCCGCGCCTCCTTCTGTAAGTGAGCCGTCTGTATACCAGACGCTTCCTTTGACTTGTGCAGGCTCGGTACTCCCTATCCACTTATCTCTACTTGGAAGGAAGGCCCTGACCTTCCTGTCAATTCTCTACCTAGGTGTCATTGAGTTTGTTCCCATCGAAAGCAACGGCGCCAGACCAATGTCACTAGATAGTATTTCCCCATGGAGTCCTGGTTGGCCAGGCAACCAGCCACCAGTCGTCCTTATTCTAAAGGCCGCTTTACAAGCTTCCCCTTTTATGAACAGGTCCATTGGGCGGAGCCCAGTGAGGACCTCCATCGCCGCCAATGGGGTTGTTCTAATTGCGCCTGTAATTCCCAGGCACGCCATTCTCTGACATCTGTCTAATGTTAGCCTTGCACTGTTCTGTGCCATGGCCGGCCACCAGACAACTGCCGCATAACATAAGGAGGGCCGAAGTACACTCGTGTATAGCCAGTAAACTATCTTTGGTTTAAGACTCCACGTTGTCCTAATGGCCCTCCGACAAGCCCAAAAAGCCATTCTGAACTTCCTGGCTTTCTCCTGAAGGTGCTTGAGTCAGTTCAGTTTAGCATCCAGGATAACCCCCAGATACTTAACTGACGACCCTGTAGCTCTTAGCTCCATATTTCCCATAGTGGGCATGTATAGGCCATCCAGCCTCTTCTTCCTAGTGAAAAGTACAAGTTATGTCTTGTTAGGATTAACAGAGAGCCCCTTATCCCTACATCACCTTTCTAGGTATCTCAAGGCAGCCTGGACGATGTCCGACACCGTGCTGGCAAACTTACCAACGCTCAGTATACACACATCGTCCGCTTATGCCTGAGCATATACCCCCATCCCGTTCAGTGCCCTTAGTAGGTTATCAACCACCAGGGACCACAGGAGAGGGGAAAGGACACCCCCTTGGGGGCAGCTTCCGACTACAACCTGAACTGACGCTTCGTTCAGTGTTGCCTTAACCATTCTGCTGCATAGGTAGGCTTCAATCCATCTGGCAATAATGCCCTTGACGCCCGTCCTAACGACAGCAGCGATCATGGACTGCAGGGAGACATTGTTGAACCTCTATGTCTGTGAAAACACCCATGGCTAGCTCCTTCTGCCGAATCGTCTCCTCAACCCTCGTGACGAGTCTGTGAAGAGCCAACTCAGCAGATCTCCCAGCCATGTATGCGTGTTGATTTGTATGGAGCAGGTTATCTCTCAATACCTTGTCCCTCATATGCCTATCGACCAGCCTCTCCAATGTCTTTAATAGAAAAGACATGAGGCTGATCGGTCTGAAATCTTTAGGTCTGGAATGTGTACTCCTTCCAGATTTGGGGATATAGACCACTTTTGCGGTCCTCCACAGCCTTGGGATAAAACCCAAGGCCAGGGAAGCCCTACATATTGTGGTCAGGTGGGGTAGGAGCGACTTCAGGCCCCTCTGCAAGTGCACAGGCAGGATGCCATCCGGCCCAGCACTCTTGAAGGGGGCAAAGCACTCAACTGCCCACTTAATCCTTTACTCTGTGACAACCTTCTTTGCCTCACTCCAGTCCCGTGCGAGACCACGGTGCAAGCCCGCCTCACAAAGTGGGGGGGCTCGCCGCTGGTTCCTTGACGGATCCCGGAAAGTGAGTCTCAAATAAAAGTTGCAAAGTCTCTTCTTCTGATCTGGTCCACTCCCCATCCTCTTTAATGAGGGGTCCCAGTCCTCCCCCAGGGTCCTTAGCCAACACTTTGTGAAGCCTAAACATCGCTGAGGTCGTCTCTATAGAGGTACAAAAAGTCTCTCCAGGATTTCCTGGAGAATCTGCGAAACTCTCGTCTGTAATTTCTTTGGGACTCCCGGTAGGCCAGCCAGTCAGCATCACTACCGGATCTGTTGGCCTTGCCGAGGAGCCTTCTGGTTCTCCTTCGATGGACCTCTAATTCTTGAGTCCATCTCATGCTTCGAGCATCCCTTTGTGTAATCAAAGGGCAGTTGTTCTCATAAGAGGTGATTACGGCCTCCGTAAGGATGCTGCCTTACAACTTAGGGAGCCTCTCTTATAGCTTCCCTTTGCTTTCAATCTTGCCCCCGGTGGCTGAGCTGGGGGTGGAACTTTCTACCCTTTTGGGCGGAACATTTGTCTTGCTGAACAGTTTCATAATAGGCCTACGAACTGCCTATGAACTTAAACCTTTTCTATACCACAAAATTATGTATAATATATAAATATAATATATTTCTTTATATATTATATTTATCTTATTGTTGTTACGTTTTTGTTTAGAGTTTTCTATTGCTGTTATTAATGTATTATTTTGTAGTGAATCTTGGATAAAATGGTACTGTGTTATATTTTCTTTTTAATTGCTTATTTTTTAAACTTTTCACCAAAAGGAGATTATTTTTACTATTTCTATTCGGACCTGCTCAGGGATTCCAGCTAATTCCCTGGCCTTGGTGGAATCATGGGATGTGGGCTAAATTGGTTTTGTTCAAATATCTAAATTCTTTAAAATTTTGTCTTTCTAGTAATTCTGCAGATAAGCACATATGTTGTTATATTTGTCGTTTACCAAATTTGTGTTCGGTATGTTATTTTGTGTATAGTTTGTAATTCATTGTTTATTTTCTGTTTACTATTGTACTTCTTTGTTTTTGAGTGTTATTTCTGAGAGTGTGGCCTTCTGCCAGAAAAACTTTAATTCTTTTGTAATAAATAGTTTTTTTTCGCCCAGCTGCCGAGTTGTGATTTAACCCCCCGACTTCCGCCCGTGATCCTATCGCTTGTTTGGTTTTGAGGCATCCCCCGTACGGCACAACTTCCAGTTTGGTGGGGGGATAAGTCTCACCTCAAGTATAAGCCATCTATCTATGGCAGGTTCATCGGTGCTGTTCACTGATGTAAATTCGTCCCTACAATGGTCACACCTCCAAACCTTGGTGCCTCTTGGCTTATAATTCCAAACACAGGCCGCATGGAACGTAAATTCACAATCGGCACATTTAACGACAACTTCCTGGCCTACAAACTCCACTTTACACTTTTCACAAAGACATGATCGTTTTAGACAAATTTTAAGTACATGCAAAAAATAAATTAAAAATAAATAAATGCTAATAAATAAACAAAACTAATAACTGAACATGCAAAGTGCCTCTGAGCAGGAATGAGCTAGCTAAGGAAAGACTAGATAAGTCTTGTCAGCTCCTCGCACATCGGCAGCCTGGAGCAAACTGAATAGCACATGTCATTATGAGCCTGCTATTATGAGTTAATAGCACATGCCACGTTATCTTGATGCCACATCTGAACATTTAATATCTTACTTAAAATCAAGCTGATAATGGTAACAATTTATGCAGGAGATCTTTATCTACAAATATAAAACTTTTATCATAAAATAATCAGCTACTTTCTATTGGTAAAATGAATCATTTTCTAGAATTCCTTGGGTAGAAATTATAGATATGAAACCTAAACAATCGGTTGACATACATTTCTAAAAATACGGAATGCATTAAACTTGATAATTTACAAAGATGGTTTTTTAAAACCAAAGCATGTAAAAAACTTCAACTGTACAAAGCATATGTCTGAGTGTTTATTTTACTTTTATATACTTAGTTGTTTGTGAAGACATGTGAATGTAATCTTACAAAAATTCTTGTGATCCAAAAAAAGGCAATAAGAGCACTTGCAGGTCTAAATCCACTAGACAGCTGCAGAGGAGCCTTCAAGTCGCTAAAAGTTTTAGCAATCATAGGCCTTTACAGTCTCGCAGTAGTAACACAGATTAAACTTCACATAAGAAGGGAAAAGATTTACTCACATACAACACCAGAAGAGCTACAGATTACATACTTCCACAACACCACATTACCCACTTCAGTAAGAAGCCTTCTTACACAGGATGCAAGATATACAACTCTCTGCCACAGCACCTGAAAACCCTCAGTGGGAAGAAACTCAAGAAAGGTCAACTAGATTGGTTGGAAGAACGACCCTTATACTCCATTCAAGAATGTTTTCAACTATCAAGAACGGTTTGTACACTTTTTTTGTATTTTCACAGAATTTGTATTATATAACTATCGTTAGTTGAAAAATATGTTTTATGATCTTACAACGGTTGAGCTCAGTTGTCTGGTTTTAGAATTTACTAAGTAAAACCAAATTCAATACAATTTCAACAGAGAGAAAAAATTGTAGGCTTAACTTGTTTAAATACAGAAATCCTAAGGTTAAGCTTAGGCAGCCTAAAATAAGGCTAGCTACTCGTTTAATAAATTAAATTTTAGTAATATTTATCATTTAAATTCTAATATTATTGATAATCGTGCACTTTCTGGACCCTTCTGTAGTTATCCAATTGTTATATTAAAGTGGTAAAAAATCAGTAGATATTAATTCTCAGACTGATAATCTGATAATAATGAACTTCCAGAATGTTTAGGCTATTTTTTACTTTGGGCAGCTAAAATTCAAAAGAATTGTCAAATATAGGCCAAGTCCATAATCACTGCCAGTAGGTAGGCTATTAGATACAATATTCTTTTTCCTTAAAAGCATTAGCGCCGTCCCTGAATTACGTAACGCAAAATTCAAGCTTATCAGATCCTCCCTCCCCTCTCCAATATTTTTTTAATTTTAGTAAATGTCTCCAAGTGCTTTACTATGTCATTCTTACGTGGTAATCAACGTCTGGCTTTCGATTACAACATAGGTGGTTCAAGGTTAAGTACTAAAGACAAAATAAGAGATCTTGGTGTGATCTTGACTCCTACTCTAAACCCATACGAACATCTGGCCCACATTACAGCTAGGGCTTCTTCTACTATGGGATATGTTTTCCGTCTAACAAAGGACTTCAAGTCTCCTCTGACCCTGGTAACCATTTACAAGACAGTAATACGCCCTTTACTGGAGTATTGTTCGGTGACATGGTCACCTTATCAAGTTGGACATATTGATCTATTGAGTAGATTACAGACTCGATTCATCAGATTGCTTGGGCTGAAACTGGGATATGGGTATCTGGATACGTCTATATCAATAGTGGAGGATCAGTTTGGGCTTCAAAAACTTGAAATAAGACGTAAATATCTGGATTTGATATTTCTGTATAAACTGGTAAATGGCTATCTAGATTGCCCAGCTCTGCTGTGTGATGTAGACTTCACTGTTCTTATATGCACTGAGACCCATCCCCCCCACCAAAGCTGGAAAGCGTGCCAACTGGGGGATGGCTCAAAACGAGTCAAGCGATGGGATCACGGGTGGCAGTTGGAGGGTCAAAATAAAACTCGGCAGCTGAGCAAAACTAATTTATTACCAAGCAAGCAAAAATAAAATAATCAAAAACGGCAGAAGGCCACAATATTAATTGGCAGAAAGCCCCAATATCGATTGCACTTAAAAGAAATAACAAGAAACACTAAAGTAACAAGAAAATAATACAAAAGCTACAAAAACAACAAACTCTACAAATACCAAAATTAACAATTAACAACTACATGGCCTATCTGCAGTCTAGCCTGAGACCCCCAAAACGTAAGAAAAATTTAATGCCCAAAAAAAGTGAAAATTTAGAAAACGTCAGGAAAACAACAATTAAACCGGCAATTTAGCCCACAGCCCGTAATTCCACCGAGGCCAGGGAGTAAGCCGAAATCCCTGGGCAGCTCCGAAAATATTAGAAGTTACGTAAAAGTACAATAATCCCCTTTTGGTGAAAGTATTTTAAAAAAGAAGTAATTAAAAATAAAATATAACCCAGTACCTTTTTAGTAAAAAGTCACTTCACGACCTCCATAATACAATGAATGAAAAATATAAATAATAATCACTAGGCCTAAACATATAAATAAATAACATAACTTAACCATAGGGACCTAACAACTATAAAATCTAAAAAATATAACAACCAAATAAACTAATTAAACTACATAACCATAAATATAAATATAAATAAATATTAACATAAAAAAAAATCTTTGTGTATTTTAAAAGTTTTTCTCTCTTTAATAAAAAAAAATATAAGTCCCATGGCTGTTTCATCAAATCACTGTTCCGTTCACTTTTAGGCCTAGGCCACATTAAAGTGTTCACAAACATTTTTCTTCTTCCTTTTTTTTGTTTTTTTTTTTATAAATATAAATATCCGCCTCAAAAACCCCCAGCTCAGCCGCCGGGAACAAAAAGGAACGCACTGACCTGAGGACAGAAGACTTCTACCCCCAAAAGATGTAGGGGGGAG
>JAQJVL010004937.1:0-39737 GCA_035578905.1 Stictocephala bisonia
AAAAGGGTAAGATCAAACTTTAATCTTTTTATATTTTTCATTGCTCTTTATTTCATTCATTCATTTAATCAATAAAAACATTGGAGGGCTAAATATAAAAAATATCATAAATGAAATATCAAATATCATAGTGAATTCAGCTGTACAACACATTGTTTCATTCTGTAGCTGTTCAACCAAGAAAATTATTTGTAAATATACATGGCATATCATTTTTATAGGAAGAATTGAGGGTTGGGAAAGGCAAATTAATTAATGAGCTGGCAATCAGGAATTTGCATGAAGATTTAAAAGAAAAAAAATTGTAACAGAATTTTTTGAAACGACAATGACATTTTTTGTTTTTTTTATTCATTAAGTTTTCACTAACATAGAAAAGTGTAGTAACTAAAGAGAGTGTAGTAAATAAACAATAAATTACAAAATGACTATTTTTTTAGAGACTCTTAAAACTGTAAACTTTCTATTTTGATACATGGAGAAAACAAGTTCTTTGTGTTTTTATTTTTCAGGCTATAAAGTTGAGTTCCATCTCTTAGAGCTTTTAATAGTTTGTTAGATGATAAATATTAACATTTACATAGACTTTCACCAGTTTGCCAATCAAGCTAAAAGCTTTGAAGCATTTTTTAATACTGTTTCTAAAGGTAAATTACCAATAATATAATGCATGACCATTTCACTATAGGCCCTACAAATGTAACTACCATCACAGTTCCTGGTGTAAACCTTTGAGGTTAATAACGGTTTAATAAAGGCTCTTTAGTGTTTGGTTTAAATGGCGGCTAGTTAAAAACTTTGATGATAAATTCTATAAAAACTACACCATGTTTTAAAAAATATATAAAAGTAATAAACTGTAGGAAATTTGATTATGAAACTAATGATATCTTATTTATTGAAAACAAACAAGAAATGCATAATTTGTGGTATTTTATTTAATCTATTTGCACCCTAAGAACAAAACTAAACTAAACAAGAACAGAAAAGGGTGCATATTAGGACATATGTTTACAAGAACTTTTTGGTTTGTTTTGACCTCAGGAACAGCCTCCTGAAGTTTGTCCAAGTATTTCAGTTACACCCTATTTAGAGATGACACTTATTTGTATTTATGTTGTTTATTATGAAGGCATATTACACCCAAAGTTTTTAACTTACAATATCAAACTGGCCTTCACTGTCTAGTATCGCATTGCAATTTGACAAAGCAGCAGACAGTTTAGCTTGCAAACCTGGCAGTTGAGATTCACTCAGTGTTCTCAGTTTATCTATTTGTGAATCTCTTATATCTGTAACACTTTCCAGTACCTCAAACAATTTTGTAACTTCACGATCACCTCTTTTTACCTGAAAAAATGCAAAGCAAATAGCACTGTTAAAACTATCACATTATCAACTCTTTTTTTATATTGAAATCCTACATTCATATAAGTTTCATTTTATTTCGTAGGCTCAAGCGGCCAGTGTCATTACTAATAACTTAAGCTTCCAGTAACGACCGCGTCAAGGTGTTATCTACAATACTTACATCGCCAATTGTTTCACTCATGCTGTGATGTGACATTCTCAGTGGTATCTGATCAGTCTCAAGAGATACTACTGAGGATGTCACATTACAGCATGGGCGAAACATTTGGTGATGTAAATATTGTAGATATCACCTTAACACGGTCGTTACTGGAAGCTTTAGTTATTAGTATTCACATATATATCGATGTTTTATTTTAAAACCCATGTATTGAGCATAGTTATGATTCTTGTTGAGAATATTTCTTGCAGAACTAAAAATAAATTAACTGTCCAAAATGTCAATATATAACATAACCTTACCAGTAATGAGAATGGGCCTCCAACACTGTTATGTATGTCCCATATAGTCAGTGGGTGGTTTGTTAAGATAATACACCATCTCAAAACTAGTAGAGAATTTAATTTAACTTATAAAGATTTTTCAGTACTGTTCTGCCGGCGTGGTGGCTCAGTGGCTAAGGCTTCGGACTGCAGAGGGTTTTGAATCCCCAATTTCCAAGGTTTGAATCCCCACTGAGCCAACGGTCGGTACTTCACTTGTTGATTAAAGTTCACGCACAGGTTTGCCAGCCCATGTGAACTGGCAAGTGAAGTTTTTATTTAAAAAAAAACATGTATTTTTACAATGATCATCCAGATTATTTATAGCGTATTTGTATATGACTGAATTTATTGATGCTTATGAGGCATAAACGAGATTACTTTCTTTGTTGTATTCATTACAACCATTTCATTTATTCTGAATAAATATAGAATAACAAAACTTTCAATGGTAGGAAGCTTATGTACAGTTTTTCAAAATTTCACACTGGGATAACTTCTCAATTAGTAGTCTGTAAAATGGAAAAGGAACCATGTAATGGCAGATGGCCAAGTTCTCTAATTACCATTAATTCATGAATACTGAAGAGGCATCTGAGAAGGTAGCTGCTTGATTGACCATTCCATGTAAAAGAATACATTACCTGAAGTTACAGATCTGTGAAATAAGCTAGTAATATTTTTACTACTATCAATAAATATAATCAATTTTTAACCTCTTCCAAGTCAGTGGCACACTTGTGGACATTCTTATAATAATTCAGTTTTGAAAATCTTCGACCAACTAAATCTAGAGTTCCACTGGACCAATTTTAATAATTAATGTGTTGTTGGAAAGCTTCCGACATGTAGATTTGCCAAAAAATATGAAAGTTTGATGTTTTTTTTGTATTTATGATGAAAAAGTCAAAAAACCTGTTCTCCATAAGAAATACATTGAAAACGGGTTTTCACAAATTTTTTATTTTAAGTTAATTTTTAGCTGCCTTTTTTGAGGTTTTTCAAGAAATGCTTAGAAGCCATTTGTAGGAAATTTAATTCTCTTTCAGAAAATCACCTTCCACTTTAGTCGATTTCCTCACCGTTTAAAAGTTATTTGCAAAAAACCAAAGCTACCACACATTTTTTGCGTTGAAAAAATACTGAGTTAGATATATTTTAGTTAAACTTTGTACAACTAAATCTAGAGTTCCACTGGACCGATTTTAATAATTAATGTGTTGTTGGAAAGCTTTAGACATGTAGATTTGCCAAAAAATATGGAAGGTTGATGTTTGTTAGTATTTATGGTGAAAAAGTGAAAAAAACATGTTCTTCGTAAGAAATACATAACATTGAAAAGGGGTAGGTTTGCCAGTATTCTGTTTCTAATCATATGGTACACGTGTTATTAATTTGACAGCTGATTATTAATTTAACAGCTGATTGTTGCTTTGTTGAATCCAAGAATTCTCATAGTTTTGTTGTTTACATTTGGGATCTGTGTTTAAAGTGTGTCCCTTAGGTTGTGTGTGTTTCTTAAGTTGTGTATTTAAGTGGTGAGTGGTTTTTACAGCCAAAATTTGTTATTTGAAAATTACTGTGAACCTTAAATTAAATACTTAGGAGTATATATTTTTATATATTGGTCTGAACATGCATAACTTTATGGTTCATTATATAGTTGGTGATGGAAACTGTTTGTTTAGGAGTATCTCATTTTTACGTTATACATCTCAATCTAGATACAGTGAAATACGATCCAAAGTAGTTGATGAAGTTGTAAATTATTGGGACTTCTATTGCCTTTTTATAGTAGGGGATAACACATATAGACTAACGGTACAAAACGCAACAGATTACAGAGATCTAATGACTAAAGATGGGGAATACGCCGGTAACGTTGAAATTGAAGCTGCAGCAAGACTTCTTAACTGTCAATTCAAAATATTTGCTGAGGACAAGGATTCTTATGTAACAGTTTGTGAAGGCACAACAGTATACAAACTACTATTCTCAGGTAATTTGTATGCTGGGCATTACGATGTTTTAATTGATAATCAAGATTCTGATAATCAAGATGATGTAACCTTACAAAAACCCAAATGTGGCCGTCCATCAACTAATAGAAAAAGAACAACATTTTCTGGCAGACATGAAACATCTCACAAACACAAATCAATGAAACCAAATTCTATGAATAGTGATTTGCTCCAGTTGAAAAACAAGTGTTTTCCCCTTAACTACAAGGATGGAGATACACAAAATTATTATGGATCAAAACAAGATAGAGTGACTCATTCTCCAATTAAAAATGACGCAACTTCCTCAACCCACAAACGTGGCCGACCAACAAAGAATAGGAAAAGAAAATCATTATCTGGCAGACGTGAATCGACTTCTCATAAAAAACAATTAACACAGGTAAAACTTCAACACAAGGATGTAGATACACAAAATGATAATGAATGTAAACAAGATAGTGTGGCCCATTCTCCAATTAAAAAGGACGCAGCTTCCTCAACCCACAAACGTGGTTGTCCAACAAAGAATAAGAAAAGAAAAGCATTATCTGGCAAATGTGAATCGACATTTCATAAAAAACAATTAACACAGGTAACACTTAACCACAAGGATGGAGATACACAAAATTATTATGGATCAAAACAAGATAGAGTGACTCATTCTCCAATTAAAAAGGACGCAACTTCCTCAACCCACAAACGTGGCCGTCCAACAAAGAATAGGAAAAGAAAATCATTATCTGGCAGACGTGAATCGACTTCTCATAAAAAACAATTAACACAGGTAAAACTTCAACACAAGGATGTAGATACACAAAATGATAATGAATGTAAACAAGATAGTGTGGCCCATTCTCCAATTAAAAAGGACGCAGCTTCCTCAACCCACAAACGTGGTTGTCCAACAAAGAATAAGAAAAGAAAAGCATTATCTGGCAAATGTGAATCGACATTTCATAAAAAACAATTAACACAGGTAACACTTAACCACAAGGATGGAAATACACAAAATGATAATAACTCAAAACAAGAAAGTGTGACCCATTCTCCAATTAAAAAGGACGCAACTTCTGCAACCCACAAACGTGGCCGTCCAACAAAGAATAGGAAAAGAAAATCATTAACTGGCAGACATGAATCAAAAGACCAACGTAAAGGGGAAAAAGGATAGTGATGTAAATAATATTTTACAACCCATCACTTCAGTGCCTGATGCCTTAAAAGTTGTAAACAATGAAAACGAAATAAAATTACACTCATGTGGCAGTCTTAGTGAGGTTTGTGAATTTTGTGGTGCTAAACACTTTGTCGGAGAGCGGCCTTCTGATAAAATGTTTTCTAAATGCTGCTCAAAAGGGAAAGTTATATTAGAACAGATTCAAAATGCCTTATTAATTGAACAGCTAATGACTAATAATCATAATTATTCCGATAACTTTATGGACAATATTCGTTCTATTAACAGCTCGCTGTCTTTTGCTTCTATGGGAGCGCAAATAGTTCCTCCTGCAAGTTATGGACCTTATTGTTTTAGAATTAATGGCACTATTTATCATCGTGCTGGTACATTACATCCTGAAAATGGAGAACAGCGTAAATATGCTCAGCTGTAAATATACTTGATCCTGATGAGGCTACAGCTCAAAGAATGAAAATCAAAGAAAACTCTGGATGCAATGAACATTTACTACAAATATTAGGCTCATTCATGTCAAAGTATAATCCATTTGCAGAAGCATGCAAAATGATGTATGAAGTGGAGCAAGAATGCATGCAGGACACATTAATGAATAACGCTGTTTCATCTGATGTGACGATGGCAATTATTCAAGACCGAAAATATGATGAAAGAAGATATAACTCTGCAAGATGTAATGAGGTTGCTGTTATTTTCGAGAATACGGATGGCGAACCACCTCTGCACCGTGATTTACTGATTCATTGTCGTGCTAACAACACAACCAATAAGAGAAGGACTCAGAGAATTAGCATTTTGGACCCAAATTTGGAACCAATGGTATATCCAATGTTCTTCCCATAGGGCGATCAAAGTTGGGGAATAAATATTCCACTGAATGATAAGCCATCATGTCTCCAAAATATTAAAAATAAAGCTTTAAATCCAAGAAAAAGAGTCACTCAGATGCAATATTATCAATATCGACTTTCTGTACGTGATGAATTTAATCCTTTATTGTGTGGAGGAAAACTCACACAACAATATATTGTTGATGCCTACACCAAAATTGAGGCAAACAGATTAAATTTCATTCGACAGAATCAATCTCAACTAAGAATTGAATAGTACAAAGGTTTAATGGACCAGATTCGTTTGTCAGAAGACAATGAATTGTTTCCCCCTGGAAAGCCATTCATTTTGCCATCAACATTTCAAGGAAGTCCACGAAATATGATGCAAAACTACCAAGACGCTATGTCAATAGTGAGGAACTATGGTAAATCTGATCTTTTTATTACAATAACCTGTAATCCAAAATGGGAAGAAATTACTCAAAATTTAAATGGACAGTCTGTTGAAAATCGTCCAGATTTAGTTTCTAGAGTTTTTCAATTAAAGCTAACAGAACTTATGGATGATATAAACAAAAAACATATTTTTGGCATCCCAGTAGGTAACATACATGTAATTGAGTTTCAAAAAAGGGGACTACCCCATGCTCACATCCTACTGATATTAAAAGAACAAGATACTCCAAAATTACCAGAACATATAGACCAAATTGTATCGGCTGAGTTGCCAGATAAAGACAAATTTCCTACTTTACACGCAGCTGTTACAAAACATATGATTCATGGACCCTGTTGTGAGTGTAATTTAAACTCACCGTGTATGAAGGAAAATAAGTGTACTAAAAACTATCCTAAATCCTTTCAAAATGAAACTTTAGCTAACAAAGATTGATACCCTCAATACCGCCGAAGAAATAATGGTAATGATTTGTCCGTGAGAAATAAAGTAATTGACAATACATGGGTGGTTCCTTATAATCCATATCTTTTGTTAAAATACAACTGCCATATCAATGTGGAAGTTTGCGCTACAGTCAAAAGTGTTAAATATCTTTTTAAATATGTGTATAAAGGGCATGATTGTGCAAATGTACAAATCACAGAAAGAAACAAAAATTTTAACGAAATACAGAAGCACTTAGATAGTAGATATGTAAGTGCACCAGAAGCCATGTGGCGAATACTTGGAAATGACATGCACAAACAGTCGCACACTATAATACGATTGCCTGTTCACCTTCCTGAACATCAAAGCATTGTCTTCCATCCAAATTCACTAAACAGAAATACAGACAATCTGTTACAAACTGCTGTGAAAGATACAATGTTGACAGCATGGTTTAAGTTAAACGCGGAAGATGAAAATGCTAGATTAATTTACTATAGCGATATACCTAAAAATTATGTTTTTAATAAAAAAACAAGGAAATGGATTCGCAGACAGCAAGACAGACATAATATAATTGGTCGAATGTATTTTGTAAATCTGGGTTGTGATCCTGAAAGGTATTGTTTAAGACTTCTTCTGCTTCATGTACCTGGTGCTACATCTTATGATGATTTAAAAACGATTGATGGTACTAATTATGATACGTTTCATGAAGCGGCTGTGCAAAAAGGCTTGATAAAAAATGACGAAATTTGGGATAAAACTTTAGCTGAAGCTGTCAATTTTAGCATGCCTAAAAATTTAAGGGACTTATTCTCATATATTCTAATATTTGCTTCCCCATCTAATGCTAAGGAATTATTTGAAAAATACCTATCTCATCTTTGGGAAGACTTTGCAAACAGCCACAAAATAGGCCATACAGATAACTGAGAACGTTGTAAAAATTTGACTCTAATAGAAATTAACAACACCTTAGAAGCAAGTCATAGCTCTTGCCTTAAATACAATCTCCCGATGCCAGTAAATGATATCCTACCAATCAACCATACTGATATCTATGATCATGAGCTAGAGAAAGAAAAAAGCAAAGAAATGATAAATAGTTTGAATACCGAGCAAAGACAGTGTTATGACAATATAATTGCATCAATAAACAATGAAGTCCCAGAAACATGTTTTTTTCTGGATGGGCCAGGAGGCACAGGAAAAACTTATTTGTATAAGACTATTCTGTGTACAGTGCGTGGAGGAAAAAATATTGCATTACCTATTGCGTCTACTGGCATTGCTGCAAACTTATTGGAAGGAGGTAAAACATATTTTAACCAATTCAAGTTGGTACCCCCCTTTAAACGAAACATCCGTTTCAAATATAAGATTGAATTCTCTCGAAGCCACCATCATTAGATCAGCCAAAATCATAATTTGGGATGAAGCAACTATGGCACCAGGAATTGCTTTGACTGCCATTGACAGAGTGCTAAAGGAAATAATGAACAACCAGAATTCTTTCGGTGGAAAAGTTATGTTACTAGGTGGGGATTTCAGGCAAACTCTTCCAGTTGTCAGACATGGTAACAGAACTAAAATAATAGAAGCAAGTATAAAATTTCACCCACTGTGGGAATGCTTTAAGATCCTACGATTGAGTAAAAATGTACGATCAGTGGATGATTTATTTAGCAAGTGGCTATTAAGCGTAGGAAATGGTCTGACTGATAGAACATATGATTTACCAGAAGAACTAATAGAAATACCACCAAAAATTTTAAGTCACGGTAACATAGCCAGATATACATTTGGGGATAAGTTGGACATTGCACACTCTCATGAATTCGCCCAAAAGGCTATTTTATGTTCAAAAAACACAGATGTGGATTATCTAAATGAAACTGTTCACAACTTACTGGAAGCAAAACCAGAAACATACTTAAGTTCGGATTCTATTGAAGCGGATGATAGTTCCCATGCAGATACACATTACCCTATAGAATTTTTAAATCAGCTATCACCATCAGGAATGCCAATACATAAATTAAATTTAAAGATTGGAGCTGTTATAATGATACTAAGAAATCTTAACACAAAAAGAGGGTTATGTAATGGCACCCGATTAATTGTTAAAAAGTTAAAGCCTAATTTAATAATTGCAGAGGTTTTAACTGGATCTTCAGCAGGTGACATTGTGTTCATTCCAAGGATTGATTTAGCACAGACGGACACAGAATTGCCATTTGTTTTAAAAAGAAGACAATTTCCTATAAAATTAGCATTTGCCATGACGATTAATAAAGCACAAGGTCAGACTTTAAAGAAAGTTGGTGTCTACCTACCAGCACCAGTATTCAGCCATGGACAATTGTATGTTGCACTGTCTAGGGTAAAAAGTTTTGATGATATTAAAATAAAAATTATCCCCAACAAAGAACAAGGAAAATTGTTGAAAAACTCTAATAAAATATTTACAAAGAATGTTGTGTATAAAGAAATATTGTAAATAAATACGTTACCGTTATGTTTGATTTTTATTTTAATTTAAGTATCTAATCTAACAGAAAACAATTTTTTTTTTAAGTACAATTTCAATATTGAAAATAATTATAAATAATTTTTTTTGATTTTACAGGAAATAGCTTACACGTACCATTTTACTAGAGACCGTTGTATTTGACCACAACGGGCTCTGTTTCTAGTTAATATATAATTATATATATATATATATTATAATTAAACCATTTCGAGGGTTTTATATGTGCTCTATGGCATATTTGATACCATTAAAATGTGTTGAGATAGTTAACCTGCTTCTAGCTTTTATTTGCTAAAACAGTTTGTAATCAACTTTTTACAAGAGCCATCTGGCTTAATTCATTGAAGAAACTTGTCCTGGAAGAGGTTATACTGGTACAAACATATCATACAAATATTAACAATTTTGTAATAATTTGATAACCATGATGCCTGATTTATGGACAACATATAATTGGTCAAAATATTCTTATATCTAAATTACAAAAATATTATGTATTTTACCATACACGCTAGAAATCTCATGTAACTGTAAGAGACCCACGGCCAGTCTATGACTCCAGCTTGAGAGAAAAAAGCATTGATGAAGAGGTGTTTGCCGAGGCT
This sequence comes from Stictocephala bisonia, assembly GCA_035578905.1. Taxonomy (NCBI): domain Eukaryota; kingdom Metazoa; phylum Arthropoda; class Insecta; order Hemiptera; family Membracidae; genus Stictocephala; species Stictocephala bisonia. The sequence continues at coordinate 9,916 of JAQJVL010004937.1, forward strand.
CTCCTATAGATACATGAATTACAGGGTTTATACATATCTTGGAAATTTCATATACATTTTTTAGCCCCTGAGCTGTTCAATCAAATTGTAAGAGAAAATTACTTACTTATTCCGTCGTACAGCTCCTTTGTGAATAATATACTCAGTACATGTTTCACCGTAAGTACGGCATCCTCAGCTGGTCATTAAGTGAAGATCATCCACCTAATAGGTTTCGTCACAAGATAAAATTACACAAACCACAAAGTACATAACATAATAAATAACATTAAAACTCGCACGGACGAACACTAACGACGAGCCAGTCATGACTGTCACGCATCACTTTGTCTGCAGTACTGGACGAGACAAGTCTGCCAAACTGATAAAAATAAGAACACGCCTGGTTAGCACAGCGACTTGTCTCGTCCAGTACTGCAGACAAAGTGATGCGTGACAGTCATGACTGGCTCGTCGTTAGTGTTCGTCCGTGCGAGTTTTAATGTTATTTATTATGTTATGTACTTTGTGGTTTGTGTAATTTTATCTTGTGACGAAACCTATTAGGTGGATGATCTTCACTTAATGACCAGCTGAGGATGCCGTACTTACGGTGAAACATGTACTGAGTATATTATTCACAAAGGAGCTGTACGACGGAATAAGTAAGTAATTTTCTCTTACAATTATCTTGGAAAACCTTAAAATTTGATACGTCATGGAATACCTGAAATGCCAAATTGTAATTTTTAATTTGCCATGGTGTTTCTATTTTTATCATGAATTTTTCAAATCTCTTGCTAATAGATGAAGAGAATATTTTTCATTCTTATTCCTGAAAAATTACGTTTCGCTTGCAAATAAGGATCTTCTGGAGAGTACAATTTTCTTCTAATGTTTTAGAGTTTAGTACATTCCTTTTACAATAAAAGTACTTAGATATAAATAATAAAATGCTAATAATTACAATAACTACTATATCTATTAAGATGAAAAACAATATTAAATGCTAAATAACTAACTAAATTTAATATTTTATTTAACTTTTACAAAAAAGCTTGCAAAAGTATCTGGCATACATTTTGGAAATTACCATTCCAGTACAAGTAAACATCACACAACCCAAATGTATTACAACATAAGCACAAAATGCACAAATATATTACAATACAAGTACAAAGTGCACAAATATTATGGTGATCAATTTCGGTGAACCACGCTTCACCTTCTTCAGACCAGAGAGATTCACAAAAGAATCTACCATTACCGCAAATCTAGGGTTAAGACACATATACGCTGGGAGTATGACCTAACATGCAATTATCATTCACATGAAATTACTTTCCTCATTTAGGAATAGGTAGAGAACTGCAATTTATTAGGCACATTAAAATAAAGCATTTTATGATAACAGAAGACAAACCTCAAATTCTTCTTGAAAGTATAATATTTCACCACTCAAAAATGGACGATGATCAAAGAGCCGGTTCCAAATTTCTCCACAGTCTACAAATAGAACATGAGTTAGTTACAATATAATGAAAAATTAATAAATTTGGATCAGTTAAACATTAATACAGTACTAACAATACTCATTTCCTAGTTAATGGAATTGTTCTAAATACATTTAACATTGTTACAGTTGTTTCTTACTAACTTATTTATGGAAAAGAAACCGTTTGTAATTCCACTTTCAACATATTTGTATCATAAAGATTGGTTTCTGAGCTTATTGATAAAAATATTACCTTTTAATATGTTGTTCATTAGGAAATTCCATAGACTGAACGATTACTAATTTTCAAATCCTAAAACAAAAAATTAACTATTATTAATTTGAGTCATTCATTTGTTATTATATTCTCCTCCAGACACAGAATATAAATAGAGCTGTAAAAAAAAAATAATAAATCAACATTCAAATTATAATATAATTTATCCAACATACCGCTTTGGTTGCACTGACGTAATACAACCGGCCGCCTATGGTTTAGCCGTTCCTGCTATTTCTGTCTCTGTCACCGATCAGCTGAGTGAATAAAACGCAATCCAATGGCAAAACTGAGAACAGCATCATAAATGTGACTAGTATTAAATTACCTAAGTGGCCCTTGAATGAAAAATAGCAATGCCCTAGAAATTAGAAATACAAAGCGTCTCTTACAGCAATGACGGCACTTTACGCACTTCTAAGGCTTACTGCAACTCTCTGCGCTAAAAGGGTTACATAAGTGACATGCAGTCTCTTATCATCTAACAACATTTGAACACTTTGCCCGAAATGGGTCAAGAATTAGCTTTATCCTCTCAACATGTGCTTTTTATTTTGTAAAAATAATTATGTTCTTATACCAACAAATTAAAAAAACCAATGTAATAACATAAGTATTTCTGACATATTTCCGATAATTTAAATGAATTGTTTAATAATTTTCAAATATGTTATGTGTTTTTAGACTAAATACAAATTTGAAAATTATTTTGGTCTATTAATATTATTTCTCAATATATAATGGAAAAACAACTTTCCTGATGAATCGCTGCCATTATAAACACCTACTGTTAACCACAAAATCTGAATTCACATATATCCTTGCCAGAGGTATGGCAGGCAAGCTATCACAGAGGTCAGGCACCCAAATTTAAAGCACATCATGACTTTTTGCTGTGTAAATGAAATTAAATTGTTTATTGTCCGTAACATGTATTCATGCATTAATAACATGGTCATATCTTAAATCTAGGGTTTGATTTATAATGAAATACAAAATTACTAATATCTAAAATACATAGTATATACATTAGTGGAAATCACTAATGTATATTCTAATACTTCAAGAATAGAATAGTTAGTACATTATTTAACACTCATTTATTCATAGAAAAATTACTATCTTAATAAAACAATTTTAAACACTTTCAAAATACACATCATAAACTAATTTCATAACAACTAAATAATACAAATACCACATATACAATTTTTTACTAATTTAGTTAACAAAATAGACAAATCAACCCTATCAAATGCCTTTGGAAAGTCTAAGAATATTGTCTAAGAACATATAACAATTCTGAGGCTGCTGTAATTGTGCTGTGCCCCTTTCGGAAGCCATATTGAGAAACGTTCAGAATATGATAACTGTCATAAAACCCAATTAGATGCTTTAATATGAATTTTACCATAACTTTACTAAAAGTGGAGAGCAAAGATACATGCCTATAGTTCTTAGCATTAAATTTATTTCCTTTTCTAAACAATGGTTTAACAATTGCTAGTTTTAGGCTATCAGGAAAAAAATTAGGATAAATTAGGGGTCAAGACCGTTATATGCCTACAACTTTTTAGTCAATGAATATATTGTCAGTTAGTTTAGTCCTTATCTTTGTTGAGGAAGGTCATTGTGGGTTAAATCATTATCTGCATGACTGTGACAGATAAGAGCGACCAACAATACCGATCGGAATACCCTTAAATTGGTAATTCTCTACTATTTCTTAGTCAACTTCAATTCTTTTCTTATTTATATGATGATGTGGTAGTCCTCAATTAGAGAAATGAAAATAAAGTATCGGAAAGCCGTTGTTCACGTTGCAAAGCGATAGAGAAAGTTTTAAAAGTCCACACACTATCACTGACATTTCGGAGACATCGGGCCGCGGTAGTTGTGGTTAGGCTAGGTTATTATATTTAGAATGAACCTGTAATTATGTATTTTCACTGTCACAAACCACTTTTCAGTCAGCAGAATTTGTAAAAACATATTCTACAAGAGGCTATGATAACCTAACCACAACTGACGTGGCATATGGGCGGCCTCAGTGTATACTAATGCATCACTAATGATACTAACACTATGTTTCTGACTCCTAGTTTGTACTAAATATTAGTAATTAGCATCCCAAAAATGTATTATCTAAGTATGAAAAGATTTGAGGTTGAAAAGAAATTGTTTCTGATATACTTAATAAACTGTTCAGTGACTAAATAACATACTTTAATAAGGTTTACAGCCAATGGGCAAAGTTAAACACTCATGGGCATATAATGGAATATGACTTAAGTTAGGTTAGGTAGGCCTAAGTAAATTTTTTATTTTTAAAACAAATAATTTTATAAAAAACCAAAAATTTTCATGTTCACCATAAAAAGATTTAGGTTAACGATTTTTCCAAAGAATTTGATAACATACTAAGATATGAGATAACACTTTTTTTTAATTTTTCGGTAAAAAATAAGTTTTCTGTGGTTGAAATCAACCTCCTCAAGATATATTATGATAATCTCGTGTTTCACAACTTTTTCAACAAGGAATTATATTTTCAGAAGAGTTTAGAAAGAGCATAATTACGAGATAAATTCATCAATAATACTTACACTATTTTAGAACCAGCATTAAGGCACGAGAAAACCTTTATCAGAAAATTCAGATTACAATGGCATTTTTATGTGACATTTCTCAAAATTTAGAAACATCTCTCAATCCTTTCATGTCACGAGAAAATAAACATGTGATAATTATTAATCAGTTGCCTTTTCAAAGAATCCAACAGCTGATTAACAATGTTCGTGTTGCCAATGGAAAATTATCACACCAGCTGAACCACGATACTTAACATACTGAAGAATTCTATACATGTCAAAAAGGTAATGTCATTCCTTAGGCCAATAATTGTATCACTTACTTCTTACTTGGATTTTGATGATGCGTCATAATGTTTAAAAATTAGTAATATCTACAGAAACTGAATAACACACAATTAATAAGCTGGTAGTTTAAGATTCTCAACGTTTTTTCGGCTGATTTGAAAAGGTGGTGTATATATTTTTCTTGTCAGCTATCATTTTTTTAATTTAAAATTATATAAAAACTGAGTTTTATAGTTGGACTAAAAGTTAAAAAGTCATTACATTATAATAAAAATTAAAAATAAATAAATAACAAATGATCTCCTGTCACAAAGCTAAATCCAGTCCATCAAGCCATTTAAGATCTGCCTCACTGATTCTATTTATACTAGCCAATCCATAAAAAAATACCACCTTATGAAAAGATATTCAATTTAATGAATAAGAAACCCCATCTATTCTTATAATAATTCAGTTTTGAAAATCTTCGACCAACTAAATCTAGAGTTCCACTGGACCGATTTTAATAATTAATGTGTTGTTGGAAAGCTTCCGACATGTAGATTTGCCAAAAAATATGAAAGTTTGATGTTTTTTTTGTATTTATGGTGAAAAAGTCAAAAAACCTGTTCTCCATAAGAAATACATTGAAAACGGGTTTTCACAAATTTTTTATTTTAAGTTAATTTTTAGCTACCTTTTTTGAGGTTTTTCAAGAAATGCTTAGTGGCCATTTGTAGGAAATTTAATTCTCTTTCAGAAAATCACCTTCCACTTTAGTCGATTTCCTCACCGTTTAAAAGTTATTTGCAAAAAACCAAAGCTACCACACATTTTTTGCGTTGAAAAAATACTGAGTTAGATATATTTTAGTTAAACTTTGTACAACTAAATCTAGAGTTCCACTGGACCGATTTTAATAATTAATGTGTTGTTGGAAAGCTTTAGACATGTAGATTTGCCAAAAAAATATGGAAGGTTGATGTTTGTTAGTATTTATGGTGAAAAAGTGAAAAAAACATGTTCTTCGTAAGAAATACATAATATTGAAAAGGGGTAGGTTTGCCAGTATTCTGTTTCTAATCATATGGTACACGTGTTATTAATTTAACAGCTGATTGTTGCTTTGTTGAATCCAAGAATTCTCATAGTTTTGTTGTTTACATTTGGGATTTGTGTTTAAAGTGTGTCCCTTAGGTTATGTGTGTGTTTCTTAAGTTGTGTATTTAAGTGGTGAGTGGTTTTTACAGCCAAAATTTGTTATTTGAAAATTACTGTGAACCTTAAATTAAATACTTAGGAGTATATATTTTTATATATTGGTCTGAAAATGCATAACTTTTTGGTTCATTATATAGATGGTGATGGAAACTGTTTGTTTAGGAGTATCTCATTTTTACGTTATACATCTCAATCTAGATACAGTGAAATACGATCCAAAGTAGTTGATGAAGTTGTAAATCATTGGGACTTCTATTGCCCTTTTATAGTAGGGGATAAGACATATAGACTAACGGTACAAAACGCAACAGATTACAGAGATCTAATGACTAAAGATGGGGAATACGCCGGTAACGTTGAAATTGAAGCTGCAGCAAGACTTCTTAACTGTCAATTCAAAATATTTGCTGAGGACAAGGATGTAACAGTTGGTGAAGGCACAACAGTATACAAACTACTATTCTCAGGTAATTTGGATGCTGGGCATTACGATGTTTTAATTGATAATCAAGATTCTGATAATGAAGATGATGTAACCTTACAAAAACCCAAATGTGGCCGTCCATCAACTAATAGAAAAAGAACATTTTCTGGCAGACATGAAACATCTCACAAACACAAATCAATGAAACCAAATTCTATGAATAGTGATTTGCTCCAGTTGAAAAACAAGTGTTTTCCCCTTAACTACAAGGATGGAGATACACAAAATTATTATGGATCAAAACAAGATAGAATGACTCATTCTCCAATTAAAAAGGACGCAACTTCCTCAACCCACAAACGTGGCCGTCCAACAAAGAATAGGAAAAGAAAATCATTATCTGGCAGACGTGAATCGACTTCTCATAAAAAACAATTAACACAGGTAAAACTTCAACACAAGGATGTAGATACACAAAATGATAATGAATGTAAACAAGATAGTGTGGCCCATTCTCCAATTAAAAAGGACGCAGCTTCCTCAACCCACAAACGTGGTTGTCCAACAAAGAATAAGAAAAGAAAAGCATTATCTGGCAAATGTGAATCGACATTTCATAAAAAACAATTAACACAGGTAACACTTAACCACAAGGATGGAAATACACAAAATGATAATAACTCAAAACAAGAAAGTGTGACCCATTCTCCAATTAAAAAGGACGCAACTTCTGCAACCCACAAACGTGGCCGTCCAACAAAGAATAGGAAAAGAAAATCATTAACTGGCAGACGTGAATCAAAAGACCAACGCAAGGTAAAGGGGGAAAAAGGATAGTGATGTAAATAATATTTTACAACCCATCACTTCAGTGCCTGATGCCTTAAAAGTTGTAAACAATGAAAACGAAATAAAATTACACTCATGTGGCAGTCTTAGTGAGGTTTGTGAATTTTGTGGTGCTAAACACTTTGTCGGAGAGCGGCCTTCTGATAAAATGTTTTCTAAATGCTGCTCAAAAGGGAAAGTTATATTAGAACAGATTCAAAATGCCTTATTAATTGAACAGCTAATGACTAATAATCATAATTATTCTGATAACTTTATGGACAATATTCGTTCTATTAACAGCTCGCTGTCTTTTGCTTCTATGGGAGCGCAAATAGTTCCTCCTGCAAGTTATGGACCTTATTGTTTTAGAATTAATGGCACTATTTATCATCGTGCTGGTACATTACATCCTGAAAATGGAGAACAGCGTAAATATGCTCAGCTGTATATACTTGATCCTGATGAGGCTACAGCTCAAAGAATGAAAATCAAAGAAAACTCTGGATGCAATGAACATTTACTACAAATATTAGGCTCATTCATGTCAAAGTATAATCCATTTGCAGAAGCATGCAAAATGATGTATGAAGTGGAGCAAGAATGCATGCAGGACACATTAATGAATAACGCTGTTTCATCTGATGTGACGATGGAAATTATTCAAGACCGAAAATATGATGAAAGAAGATGTAACTCTGCAAGATGTAATGAGGTTGCTGTTATTTTCGAGAATACGGATGGCGAACCACCTCTGCACCGTGATTTACTGATTCATTGTCGTGCTAACAACACAACCAATAAGAGAAGGACTCAGAGAATTAGCATTTTGGACCCAAATTTGGAACCAATGGTATATCCAATGTTCTTCCCATACGGCGATCAAAGTTGGGGAATAAATATTCCACTGAATGATAAGCCATCATGTCTCCAAAATATTAAAAATAAAGCTTTAAATCCAAGAAAAAGAGTCACTCAGATGCAATATTATCAATATCGACTTTCTGTACGTGATGAATTTAATCCTTTATTGTGTGGAGGAAAACTCACACAACAATATATTGTTGATGCCTACACCAAAATTGAGGCAAACAGATTAAATTTCATTCGACAGAATCAATCTCAACTAAGAATTGAACAGTACAAAGGTTTAATGGACCAGATTCGTTTGTCAGAAGACAATGACTTGTTTCCCCCTGGAAAGCCATTCATTTTGCCATCAACATTTCAAGGAAGTCCACGAAATATGATGCAAAACTACCAAGACGCTATGTCAATAGTGAGGAACTATGGTAAACCTGATCTTTTTATTACAATAACCTGTAATCCAAAATGGGAAGAAATTACTCAAAATTTAAATGGACAGTCCGTTGAAAATCGTCCAGATTTAGTTTCTAGAGTTTTTCAATTAAAGCTAACAGAACTTATGGATGATATAAACAAAAAACATATTTTTGGCATCCCAGTAGGCAACATACATGTAATTGAGTTTCAAAAAAGGGGACTACCCCATGCTCACATCCTACTGATATTAAAAGAACAAGATACTCCAAAATTACCAGAACATATAGACCAAATTGTATCGGCTGAATTGCCAGATAAAGACAAATTTCCTACTTTACACGCAGCTGTTACAAAACATATGATTCATGGACCCTGTGGTGAGTGTAATTTAAACTCACCATGTATGAAGGAAAATAAGTGTACTAAAAACTATCCTAAATCCTTTCAAAATGAAACTTTAGCTAACAAAGATTGATACCCTCAATACCGCCGAAGAAATAATGGTAATGATTTGTCCGTGAGAAATAAAGTAATTGACAATACATGGGTGGTTCCTTATAATCCATATCTTTTGTTAAAATACAACTGCCATATCAATGTGGAAGTTTGCGCTACAGTCAAAAGTGTTAAATATCTTTTTAAATATGTGTATAAAGGGCATGATTGTGCAAATGTACAAATCACAGAAAGAAACAAAAATTTTAACGAAATACAGAAGCACTTAGATAGTAGATATGTAAGTGCACCAGAAGCCATGTGGCGAATACTTGGAAATGACATGCACAAACAGTCGCACACTATAATACGATTGCCTGTTCACCTTCCTGAACATCAAAGCATTGTCTTCCATCCAAATTCACTAAACAGAAATACAGACAATCTGTTACAAACTGCTGTGAAAGATACAATGTTGACAGCATGGTTTAAGTTAAACGCGGAAGATGAAAATGCTAGATTAATTTACTATAGCGATATACCTAAAAATTATGTTGTTAATAAAAAAACAAGGAAATGGATTCGCAGACAGCAAGACAGACATAATATAATTGGTCGAATGTATTTTGTAAATCTGGGTTGTGATCCTGAAAGGTATTGTTTAAGACTTCTTCTGCTTCATGTACCTGGTGCTACATCTTATGATGATTTAAAAACGATTGATGGTACTAATTATGATACGTTTCATGAAGCGGCTGTGCAAAAAGGCTTGATAAAAAATGACGAAATTTGGGATAAAACTTTAGCTGAAGCTGTCAATTTTAGCATGCCTAAAAATTTAAGGGACTTATTCTCATATATTCTAATATTTGCTTCCCCATCTAATGCTAAGGAATTATTTGAAAAATACCTATCTCATCTTTGGGAAGACTTTGCAAACAGCCACAAAATAGGCCATACAGATAACTGTGAACGTTGTAAAAATTTGACTCTAATAGAAATTAACAACACATTAGAAGCAAGTCATAGCTCTTGCCTTAAATACAATATCCCGATGCCAGTAAATGATATCCTACCAATCAACCATACTGATATCTATGATCATGAGCTAGAGAAAGAAAAAAGCAAAGAAATGATAAATAGTTTGAATACCGAGCAAAGACAGTGTTATGACAATATAATTGCATCAATAAACAATGAAGTCCCAGAAACATGTTTTTTTCTGGATGGGCCAGGAGGCACAGGAAAAACTTATTTGTATAAGACTATTCTGTGTACAGTGCGTGGAGGAAAAAATATTGCATTACCTATTGCGTCTACTGGCATTGCTGCAAACTTATTGGAAGGAGGTAAAACATATTTTAACCAATTCAAGTTGGTACCCCCTTTAAACGAAACATCCGTTTCAAATATAAGATTGAATTCTCTCGAAGCCACCATCATTAGATCAGCCAAAATCATAATTTGGGATGAAGCAACTATGGCACCAGGAATTGCTTTGACTGCCATTGACAGAGTGCTAAAGGAAATAATGAACAACCAGAATTCTTTCGGTGGAAAAGTTATGTTACTAGGTGGGGATTTCAGGCAAACTCTTCCAGTTGTCAGACATGGTAACAGAACTAAAATAATAGAAGCAAGTATAAAATTTCACCCACTGTGGGAATGCTTTAAGATCCTACGATTGAGTAAAAATGTACGATCAGTGGATGATTTATTTAGCAAGTGGCTATTAAGCGTAGGAAATGGTCTGACTGATAGAACATATGATTTACCAGAAGAACTAATAGAAATACCACCAAAAATTTTAAGTCACGGTAACATAGCCAGAGATACATTTGGGGATAAGTTGGACATTGCACACTCTCATGAATTCGCCCAAAAGGCTATTTTATGTTCAAAAAACACAGATGTGGATTATCTAAATGAAACTGTTCACAACTTACTGGAAGCAAAACCAGAAACATACTTAAGTTCGGATTCTATTGAAGCGGATGATAGTTCCCATGCAGATACACATTACCCTATAGAATTTTTAAATCAGCTATCACCATCAGGAATGCCAATACATAAATTAAATTTAAAGATTGGAGCTGTTATAATGATACTAAGAAATCTTAACACAAAAAGAGGGTTATGTAATGGCACCCGATTAATTGTTAAAAAGTTAAAGCCTAATTTAATAATTGCAGAGGTTTTAACTGGATCTTCAGCAGGTGACATTGTGTTCATTCCAAGGATTGATTTAGCACAGACGAACACAGAATTGCCATTTGTTTTAAAAAGAAGACAATTTCCTATAAAATTAGCATTTGCCATGACGATTAATAAAGCACAAGGCCAGACTTTAAAGAAAGTTGGTGTCTACCTACCAGCACCAGTATTCAGCCATGGACAATTGTATGTTGCACTGTCTAGGGTAAAAAGTTTTGATGATATTAAAATAAAAATTATCCCCAACAAAGAACAAGGAAAATTGTTGAAAAACTCTAATAAAATATTTACAAAGAATGTTGTGTATAAAGAAATATTGTAAATAAATACGTTACCGTTATGTTTGATTTTTATTTTAATTTAAGTATCTAATCTAACAGAAAACAAAATTTTTTTTAAGTACAATTTCAATATTGAAAATAATTATAAATAATTTTTTTTGATTTTACAGGAAATAGCTTACACGTACCATTTTACTAGAGACCGTTGTATTTGACCACAACGGGCTCTGTTTCTAGTCTATAATATAAGTCTTCAAGCTCAATAGAGATTATGGTTAATTTAAATAGCATTGTATATTGTGGAGGCAACTGATGTATCAAAACTGCTCAATTTCATTTAATATCAAATCATTTTGTAGTTTTGTTTAAATCACGTAGTAAATTCTACTGTTACGTCTTATAAACTGGTGAATTAATTAAGCCAGTACTCAGGAAACTGACAGGACTTTTTGCCGATCGCTTGTCTTCTGTTTATCCAGTAACTGATGGTATCATCAGTCGTTTCATTACGTCTTTGAAAAACGCTTGTCAAATACGTCAAGAGACGTAGTTAACTTTACCATACCTTCTATTATACCTTCTATAGACCTTCTACCTATGTACTTTATAGACCTTTTCAAGAATCACCTTTATTACAACAGCATTAGATTTTTTAATAGTTGCCTCTTTAACTCAAGTTGGAGTCAAACCTTTCAAAATTCAAAAATAAGTTCAGAGTACATGTTGTGCACGTTAGATTTATATTTTTTTAGTTTTAAGTTGTAAATAGTATGAAATAGTATACATTTCATTTATACTACTAAAATATTTTTTTTTATTTTTGGCTTGTAAGATTTATAAATACTAAGCACTATAAATATTGACTTAGTTAATGCAATGTCGTATTGTCACTTTAACAAAATAAAAATGACTTATTGACTTAAATACACAGGTATAATAGAAGGTCTATGACTTTACACCGATTTGTTTTTGACACTAAAGCGGTCCAAAAGAAGTTCACTTCATTGATCCGTTCAAGGGCGAAAGTTCCAACGAAACTGCTTCTGTGATTCTAAAAACACAAAGGAAAGTCTTTGCTCCACTTGTAAAACAGTAATTTTCATTGTCCTTCTTCACCTAAGTATCGTCCAAGGCGGCTTCAAATTTATGTGGTGCCAAATCACAAGACTTTTTGTGGTCCTACCAACTCTTAGCAATGTGAGAATCGTTGTCTTCAGAGTGGGTTAATTTTGATTAATAACATTCTCGTCCCAGAACAAGAGTTTACCATTGATAGGTCTACTACAACAAATCATGCTATGTAAGAGAACTTTATAATGTCAGCCTTCGAGGGCAGACAAATAGATCGTATCAATACCGGTACTAACTTAAATAAGGGTTTACTGTACGTGTATCAGTATTTATTTACTCACGGTATGAACCATTTTACACAACGTATAACAAAGGAAATGCAATCTTAACAATAAAAGAAGTAAAACAATTACAATAGCAAAGTATTATCATATACGAGTACCTTCTATTATAGGTATAATGGAAGGTCTATTTATTACCACGGGTGGGTGAGTGGGGTAATACCACTTTACGTGTATGTTTAGGTGGGTGAGCCACCACCACAGTACGGATATAGGTAAGTTGATGGAACAACACTTCTGCATGTACGTATATGGGGAGATGAGTGTGTCAATACCACCGACTAGTTCAACGTAGATGTATGGGCAATACCCACTGGACGTGTATCGGTGGGTTGGTAATAGAAATATCTATTTTAGAATGTTCTTAATCTGTGAAAAGTTGACCTTACTGAACTGAGCACATGAAATATGAAAGAGAGAAATCAGGAAACAAAAGAAGGTAATCTTGTACTAATGAGAGGGTAATTTTTCAATGATGCTAAATTGTGTTTGGCAACAATGACTGTGCTATTTGACGTGACAGCAACCAACAGATAATAGGACAGAAGTAACAAACAAGAAAAACTAACTAATGTAGGTTAGTCTAAATTTAACATAAGTAGATTCGTGGACTGTTGACTTTGTGTGCTGTTTTGTTTATCACCCAACTAAGTCCAAGGTCCTATGTTGTTGACGTGTAGCTTGATTGCTTGATTATCACTATCGTTACTTACCAGTCAGTCTAGCCGCTGGCTGATATAACATAATAGCCTATTTAATTTTTAATATATTATTTTGTTTGTAGTTAACTTATAAAAATAGTATTATCAGTGTTTTAGAGCCAAAAATTTAAATTTCAAGTAATTTTGTGTTGTAAATTAAATAATAAACCATGTTACCTCGTAGAAGGATTGTTGATCTGATGAATGTAATTTCTAGTGCATCGTAAGTATTATAGGAATCTTTTTTCTAATTGCTCGAACTTGTAATGCAGGTCAGATTGACAAATTTGTAGGATAGATCAGTTAAAATGTAAAGTCTTCCACTAAGTTTTCCACAAATTTCGGCAATTTGTTGCTTTTTCTACAAAATATAGCAACTTTTCTCTCTTCCACTAAATTTTAGTTTCCTGTGGAGTCTCGGTAAAGATTAAAGAAAGTTGACAACAAAAAATGGAAGATTTGTTGCTGCGCGCTTTGTGCAAGCAACTTTTAAGAAACTAGTGGAAAACTATTCCCCCTCCACGCAACCCGGATGTGACAAACTTCAATTACAAACAGTGAAATGGTTGATTTTGAGATTTTAAATAGATAACCGAGACTAGTGTACGAATCACCAGTAGCCAAAAAACATAATGTAGGTCTAATAGTTAGCTTTTCTTGGATAGGTACTGCTTTCCTGTAATTTGTGTCACGTTACTTGATTTTATGTCTGATCATTGAATACTCAGTCACTACTGGTTATTCTCAGAAAGTTCTTGACACTCCCGTCGCACCTTATCTCACCACCCAACGGATTGACGTCATCTTCTCGGATATCAGCTATCATGTCACTGCTATTGTACTGTCTTCTCTTCGGATTTAAAGCCTGAAAACCACATCAACCACATTTGCAACCGAGCATCAAAAACACTTGGATTTATTATTCGAACCGCAAGAAATGGCCTTAGTATTCAAGCCATGGTATTCCTTTATATTACCCTCGTCCGCTCTATATTGGAATATTGTTGTGTGGTATGGTCCCCTTTCCAAGTGGGGAATATTGAACACCTCGAGATGATCCAAAGGCGTTTCTTGAGGATCATTGGAACCAAACTTGGCTATGACTACTTTTCATCTCCTGTTGATGAAATTGCATCTTACACTGGATTGAGGTCTCTTCAAACTAGGAGACAGCAGGCTGACACAGTTTTTCTCCGCAAGCTTCTCGCTGGTCAAATGGATTGCAGTGATCTTCTCTCAAGAATTATATTCCGAGTCCCTGGTACTACCCGGTCACAAGAACTGTTCTCCCGTCAGCATCATGCTACTGCCTATGCATACTTTAGCTGTCTGTCAAGACTCCATAGGATTGGTAATGCGGTGTCGACTAAATCGGACTATGACTTTTTCTTCCACTCTGAAGAAGCACTAAGGAAAATATTTGCATCAAAAACTCATCATCGTTGTTATTAAAGTTATATAATTAAATATCTATTGTTGTCAATATTATGTAATTAAATATTTTTTGTTGTTAATGTTAAATAATTAAATACCTATTATTGTTATTATATTGAGATGCTATTGTTGTTACTGTTACTGTTATTATTGCGTTGCTTATATTTTCAATAATTGTTGATCTATTGACTTTAAGTAATTTAATGTCTATTATTATGGATACCTTTATATTGTTATTGTTTTGTCTATTGTATGGCCACTTGGTACTTACTTATCTAGTTGTTACAATTATAAAAATGGTGTTACCGTGAATAAATAAAATAAAATAAAATAAAAATAAGTCCTATTCTTAACCTTAAAGGAGGGTATAATCAAATAAAAATCCTTTATTGCCATAAAACAATTTCTTGCATTAGCACAAGTCAAATTCGAATGTTCATATATAAAAGATAACAGGTTGTAGTATTAATAAAAAAAAAAATAAATAAATAATAATAATAATAATAATGTTAGGAAACACAAAGTCAACACCTGTTCTAAAATTATAGTATATGTATCTGCTTTGCAAATTGATAGACCCTGTAAAAGATTTTTTCAACTGGAAACTTTTTTAATTTTTATCTAAATGTATTTATGGAGGGCTCTTCTTTTATATCAACTGGAAGGGAGTCCAAAAATTTAATTGAGTTGTACTTTATATTATTTAAAAAAAATAAAGTATTATGTTGGGGTAGTTAGACATTTGATCTTGTTCAAAGTGCGTACATGTGGATGATTTGGGAGCAGAGTCAAACAGTTTAATGCTATTTCTTAAAAATATCAGAGATTAATAAATAAGAATTCTCACCCAAAATCTTCAAGGACCTATTGTATAGTGGCTGGCTATGATTACATAAGCAGCCGCAGCAATAAATGTGTCTTCTTTATTCAACATCCTTGACACTACTGCCTAAACTTTCACACGCCAATTCGTTGGCAACAAGTTCTCAACTTTATTTCTCTAAATTTGAGAAAAGTAACTTTTAGTTTTCTTCAAACAATTTGCTGTTAACTGTGGTACAAAACCGGTTTAAGAAGTAGACAATCTCCACAAAACAAAATTAAAGTTATTTTTATAAATTAGTCAAAAATAAACAAAGCCAATAGGCCCTGTGTTAGGCTGGAATAGGTTTTCTTGTGCGGAAACCAACACCAGAAAAAAATCTTTTGTTATATATTTTTGATTTAGGTAATGTAATTGGATTTGTACATAAATGTGTTAATTCTTGAATTGTCAGTAACCAGCATATAAAGCCCAATTTTATCTTGAAATAGCACGCTTGTAGTAAATGATTGGAGACACTCTTTGAGATAGGCTCACATTAAAATTTATTTATACTTATATTATTAACTATTGATCATTAAGTTTTCTTAGTACAATTTCACTTTACATGTTTAATAAAAGATTTTACATAACTATATTGGTAATATATTGGTAAAATAGAATGATTAGTAATAACATTTATTATTAAAATGATTATCAAAATAAAATCTTATTAATAACAAGGTTTCTCTAAATGCAAATTATAAAATTATCATGTTATGAATTACTCTTATTTATTGGTAATTCTGTATTATTGCATTTTTAAGTGAATTTCAGACATATTGGCTTGTACAAGAATTTTACATGTTTTAATAGACAGATTTGTTATAAGTATTGAATACTTATTCAAGTAAATTGTCTCTGCTTGTACATGATTAAATTATAAAATAGTAAGTTAAGTAAATCATTTTGAAATTATAAATGTCCTGATTAAATTTCAATCTTTTAATATTTCTTATTTGATTTACCCAATTATTGTTGTTGAACAATGTAAAATAAAACGTAATTGGAAATGAGTTCTCCGTTTGGACATGTTGATATTGTCAACAGAGGCGTGGCAATTGCTGACGCCTCACTGACGCAATCTTCCTCAGGGCACCCAACTGACTGAAGGCAACCTGACAAAATGAGCACGCTCCGATATAAGGGAGTACTCTGCTTTATACGGTTCAAAAATGTCTGGGCTTTTAGAGGAGAAATAAAACAAGAAATGTCTGTGAGTGTAAATAGTAGCCTACTGTATTAAACCAGATTGAATAGACATCTTTTGCAGATAAGTTTATTTTCTATTTTACAGATGTAAATGTCCTGCACATTCTCAGACAAATCTAAATGGCAACTCACAGCCTCATTCGACATCCGTTTCTTCTGCGAGTAAAGAATATGCTTTTGAGGTTTGAGTTTCCTGTGCTTTATAGCTTTAAGTTTATTTTTATTTAAATTTTCTAATTTGACTGTCTTAACAGATTTCTTTGTTTGGAACAAAGTAGGATTAACTCATTCTCTTGACGAAGCAGACTTATTTGTTATTAACCACTTTATAATTAAATTGATACAAAGGAATAAATGATTATTGTTGATTAACTCATTCTCTTGACGAAGGAGACTTATTTGTTATCGACCACTTTATAATTAAATTGATACAAAGGAATAAATGATATATTGTTATTGGCAATATCAATTCATGATGCTAAAATTGATCGATATTGTGCATGTTATACTGTACTGAAATATGGGTGAACAGTATCATGCACTTTACTTTAAAATTATAAGTTATCACACTGTCAGTTCATAATTTTACTGTATCTATCAATAGTTAGAAAAAGTATAACAGGTTTAGTAAAAAAACATGAATTGAACGTATTGTTTAAAGCCAATTGTAGAACTTATTCACTGTTTATATGAGCTAAAAATCTGTTTTAGAAAGTGAGATATTTTATTCCTTGTATTATAATTATTAATTATGAGGTATTACAACTAAATCGTATAAGTGTGTTGTAATGACAGTTAGTATTTTTAATCTAACAAAGAAAGGTTCACAATGATCAAAAGATTCAGCATTACTTCTTAAAACCATTTTTTTTTTTTTTTAACAACAAAATTTGACTAATTCCATTGCACTTTTCTTAACAAATTAGACCATACCTGAAGATTGTTTGAAAGTATGAAAAATATGCAGATCTGATACATATTTGTTCTATCTGTTCAGTAAGTATTTATACAATAAAAATGACTAGATCATTTTAAACTAACAATCAGTATGATCTCCCCATGTCAATTTTTTATCAGTATGAATACCTAAATATTTTACATGATTGATACTGGTATCTAAAGGATTATTGTTTTAAATTTATTTTGTAAAAATTATATTTGTGAGTGACATTTTCCTTTAAAAACCCCCTACATTATTAGGAAATTTAATTGAATACTCTTAGGGATTAGTGCTATATGGTAAGCAGTGTATTTAAATTTTGTTTAGTTTAAAACTAGGTGCATTTGCCACATACTTTCGAATAACCATTTAATTTGTTCAACAGGTTTTATGTGATTGATTAACAACTATAGAAAGACAGACAGAACCATTACACTGTGAGGAAAATAAGTTAGAAAAAAATTGTACTGCAGATTTTAGGGTTTCCATCCTTTTGCCACTCATAAAAAGTTTCATACCATGTCCACTGAAACACTAGCTTGGAGGCTCGTCATGAGGAAGTACCAAGCCAAACATTTTTTGTAGAATAAAACAGATTTCTTTTAAAATTGCATGATAATTCACACAATTACAACACCCCCATCACCCCCTGACCCAGTCCACCTATGTATCACTTAACCCAAGTAGTGGTGACCGTCCGTTTTCGGACGGTCTATCACTCTCAACAAGTGGTGACCGTCCGTTTTCGGACGGTCAAACGTTGCCGCGAATATTGCGTATGAAAAAGTTATAGATACATATCTCATCGAAATAATCTATACCATTCGAAAGTCGGTTAAATTACCTATCGAACGATATCAGTTTCGATAGTTTTATTCATATGACAACTTGATGGAGAGAAGAAGAAATCATTGTTTACTATTTTCAGTTCGCCATATCTGTTGTTGTTGTGTGTTAGTAAACTGTTCGTTTGCATTCTATCTTGAAGTGTTTTATGCGATGTTTCATTGAATTGTTAGTGAAATAACTTGACGATATTGTGAAATAACTGTGTCTAAGTATATTAGAAGCTATAAATATTGTATACACAATTATAACATGTTGCCATAGTAACATCAATTTTCAGTACAATGCACTATTTATGGTTCTGTTGTTATAAATGTATAAATACCGGTAATAAACCATATAAACTATACATTTTCTGAAAGATTATGATATTTAGAACAACTTGTATATCTTGGAATTTTGAAATATGTAATGCACATTACCTTTCCAGGTAGGGTCCCCCCCCCCAAACAAAGAAATTTGATAACATTTTTTTTTAATTTTATGATAAGAAAAAAAATTACAAATGTTTATACTCATGTTATTTATTTTATATAATAATACAGAACTTTACAAGTAAATTGATGTAAAATAATACCATATCTAATAATTAGAAGTATTTTTAAATATTTTTCAAAAATAACCTTGCAAAACATAGAAAAACGGGCTGCCACTAGAGGGTTTTTAATTGCCACTAGTTGGGTTAAAGGGAGTTCCTCCACCAATCATTATGGAATGGCTTGCTACAATATTCAGTCGATGATTGACGTTTCTGGTGAGTTCTGACCATGAGTGTAGTAGTTCGTGGTTCCTGGTCCCCTGTACCTGTTGGGAGTTGGGAAATCACATGCTGTTGGATAAGTTGAATTATTTACAATGTGAACATTTTTTCTGTGAAGAGGCCTACTGTTGATTGATAATATGTTTTTCCTTTTTTGTTTTGTATGTTTCTTTTATTATTATGTGTTTGTATCATATCATCATATTTCATTATTATCAGTTTGTAAGAAGACATGATTTAGTATTACATAATCTATGAGCATGTAATTTTATAAGGTTGATGTGATAGTTCAAATAAAAATAGTTTTATGTATTTAGGATAAGGTAGTAAGTAGCAACAAAAACTTTAATTCCTGTCAAAATGTGTTAGTTTTAAAAACACTTTAAATGTTCGATATCTCCAACAAATTTACCAGTATAAAGTTTCATAAGTTCCCGATTGGCCATGATTTTTAGAAACTTTTATTCATTTGTCGTAACTAGTTTTGTATAGTTTTACTAAGATTTTTATTCTTCTAGATGGCTTGTTCCACCATTCGATACGGCGTGGGTGTTACCCAAGAAGTTGGAATGGATTTTGCTAACATGAAAGCAAAACACATCTGTGTGATGACTGATCCGTTTTTGAGCAAACAACCAGCTGTCAAGACCGCTCTTGATTCTTTAGCAAAACAAGATCTGCACTTTGATCTCTATGATAAAGTTCGAGTGGAACCTACTGAAACAAGGTAGAGTAAAAATATATTTAGGAATGACCTCATTCTAGCAGGTAATATTTTCATTTGTAATTTTTGTCAGTTTTTAGCAAATTTTTTACAATTGGTTAAGGTAACAAAATATAATAAAAACTATATACACAGTTGTTCAGTAAAACTGTTTCAATAATTTGGGATGTTATTGTACACATAAAAATGAGCAAAAAACTTCATATGAAGGTATGTCCTAAAACCTTTAGTTTTCCGTCTATCTGTCTTTATTTGTTTTTTACATAACAATTCATAACTTTGGATCCACTGAAGGTACAATTGTGAAACTTCATGATTGTACTACCCTAAAGTAGATCTATTTTTAATAAAAATATAAAAAATAAATATTTACCCGTTTCAAAATGGCGGACATTTATTTTTTTCTAACCGAAATATCTAAAAACTGACTAATTTTACAAACAAAATGCAAGAATAATATTTTTTAGTAAATCTTATTATAATATAATTTTTATAATGTTTGTTTCAACAAAAACGGATAAAAAAAGCCGAGTTATGCTGCAAAATGTAAAATTATGTTTTACCGCATTAACCAAAGGCTAGTGCTGTTTTAAATATGTGTGTACTTTGAACAGCTGATCAATCAATCAATCTTTATTTACATATACATAGAGTATAGTATTGCATCAAAACATTACATTATAAAAGAAAAACACAGGTTTACATTTATATACATACAAAGATTTTACTGTACATAGGTATAAAAGTGTTAAATTTCAAAATTAAGTTATAACATCATAAAAGTTGTTATAATTTCTCGTTTTGTCAATGGGTTCTCCAGTTCAGGAACTCTCTTACTGTGTAGATGGATCGGTCCATTAACCAGTCTGTCAATGAGGTTTTCAGTTTTTTCTCAGGCAGCCTCTTGAAATTCTCAGGCAGGCGATTGTAGAAGGTGGCTCCTTTGTAGGAAGGCTTCCTCTCGTATAGACTGCTTCCTCTCGTCAAGCAGAAAGTTGTGTCTGCACCTTGTGTTGTAAGTATGCTGTTCTTCCATTCTAGTTTGGCCCGATTTTACTGTAAAGAGCACGGTTTCAAGGATGTAGAGTGAGGCCACTGTCAGTACTTTGAGCTCCTTAAAAACCTCTCTGCAAGAGTCTCTGGGGCCCAGTCCATTCAGAGTTCTTATTGCTCTTTTCTGAGTGGTCAGTACTCTTTGCAAATTTGTGTCACTTGCACCTCCCCAGGCTACCAGTCCGTATCGAAGCTGGGACTCAAAGAGTGAATAATAGGCAGTTAGTGCTGTTTTATGATCGCTGATCTGTTTCATTCTTCTAATGACAAAGAGACTGGAGTTCAATTTATTACATAACTGGTTTATGTGAGGTGTCCATGTTAGGGTATTGTCTAAGATTATGCCTAAGTATTTATTTGAACTGACAGTTGTGATGTCTGGGAGCCCCTGATGGCTGTTTGGGGTTGTTGTGAAGATGAGTTGGCAGGTTTTGCTTTCATTTAAGACAAGGTAATTTTTGGTAGCAGTATTGTTTTGCCATGTTATAAGCCACATAGGAATTTATTTCCAATTGTTCCTTATTTTTGTCAGCAACAATCAATGCTGTGTCATCCGCAAACATGACCGCCTCGCAAAAGTTTTCCAAGTATTTTGGGAAATCGTTAGTCAGAAGAATGTAGAGGACAGGGCCAAGAACTGATCCCTGTGGTACTCCTCTAGTTATTGGTAGTACTTGTGATTTCATCTTTTTTAAGACATGGTTCTCTTCATATGTGATCTATACCAACTGTTTCCTGTCACTTAGATAGCTTTGAAACCATTGTGCTTCTTTTCCAGAAATACCAACTGATTTCGTGTCATTCTGCTATTTCATATGAACAGTTGTTTATTTATGTTATTAATATTAGGTTTGGTTTCCATTGTTGGCATTATTCATTAGTAACAATAGGAAACATATACAAATTATAAATCAACTTTTTTATCCTGGTATATTGTTTAGTATATGTAAGGGATAAAATTGCAGATATGTATTATTATTCTGTGCAGTATTTCAGTAGAGATATATATTATTTAATTAATTTTGTTAACATGAAAGTAAAACATGTCTGTGTGCTGATTCATCTGCTTTTGAGCATACAATCAGCTGTCAATACTGCTCTCCAAGGGTCAAATTTCTTAAGCTGAACTCCAAACTCAAACTCTTTTCTGTAGCAGTAACTACTAAAATACCTTAGTTATTCAGCTATTAGGAAGCAAGGAAAGGTTTGTATCTTTATCAGCAGTGCCTTATCTGATTGCTATAATTGAATGTCATGCCTCGCTCGCTGTTCTCTTTACTACATACACACCAATTCATGCTCAAGTTTAGAATATTTTAGATATTTGATTACTCTCCAATAAAATATTTTTATAGAATATAGTTTGAGGTTATGGTCAGCTAAATTATTTTAATATACATAAATATAATTGTCATATATACATTGTATAGAGTATACAGCCAAATGAAAGTATTAGAAGAAAACCCCAAAGTTACAGATAGACTATGTCATACTTATTGAAGAAGCCAAAAAATTGGTACACAATGTATGAATCAAATGAGATAATTGCAGTTATCACAAGAGCTTTAACATTTAGTCTAGGAGCTTCTTATAAAGACCTAACCTGGATACGAAACAAAAGTAAAAACGAGTATGCAGAAATCAAATCCAGCAAACTCCCCAGATATAAAAAAAAAGGAAACTTATCACCCATCCTTAAACTCCTAGTAGAAAAACAAAACAGTATTATCTAAAAGTACTTGTAAGTGAAGAAGAATAACTTTATAAATAAGCCGCTTAGATTGTGACTTACTAAAATCTCTGACGGAGTGAGAGAGAGGCACTAAGTGGTGGAAGAGAGAGAAAACTACTCTTCCCAGTCATTCCATTGAATAGGTGTTATGTAAACGAGAGTAGAGGGTAGGCCACAAGATGGTTAAGCAGTAGCTAGTCCCACCCATCAAATTAAGTTTAGAACAATTAAATTAAATATCAATATTTCGTATTCAAATAACAATAACACAATAAATAATAACAATGAAACTAAACTTCTAAAAACAATAACAAACAATTTATTTTTATTTATTTATTATATAATTCATGTTTAGTTTTGCGGATGCAGCAAAATTTGCAAGAGAGGGTGGATTCGATGCATTCCTGGCTGTGGGCGGAGGTTCAGTCATCGACACCTGCAAGGCTGCCAATCTCTACAGCTGTGATCCTAGTGCCGACTTCCTTGACTATGTAAATGCTCCTATTGGCAAGGGCAAGCCCGTCACAGTACCACTCAAACCTCTTATAGCAGGTAAAATATTGGTGAATTTTCTAACAATTAATTAATGTCTATACATTGATTCAAATGTATACTTATAATATTTTAACATTTAACTATTTATAGTACAGAATGATCTTGCACTCTCTCTCATTATCTTTCTAGATCTTAAAATTGCTGATAAAAAATATACTACAATTAAAAAATACTAAGTTAGAAGAAATTATATAAAAAATAAAAGTAAATTTATTTGTGTACAGATTAATTTTTTATATTGTATGTACTGACTTAAAGGGATTTATAATAAATTCAATCTGTGTATTACAACTTTGTAATTATATTTACATAGTTTTAAAGTACCAACAAGAAAGCTTCCAAGTAAAAATCAGAACTTAAAACAAATAAGTAATACTTTACATGATATACTCAATATAGGCCTACCTATCTCTAATTTTGTTACAAAATGCGGAATGGTTTGTTGGTGATCGTTGAATCATTGTAAATTCATCTTCCTTTTGTATGACACTGGCGCCTACATCTCTTAATACAGTTTATTTTCCATCACTGTGTGTAAACATAATCTTTAATCCAAGCCAAAACACATAAGTCCAGAGTCTCGAGTCTAGTAATATCGGTAACCATTATTGGTAGCCTGTGTCCCGTTGTTTGTTAGAAGTCACGCATAAGTGTCCGGTACAATTTACCCATTATGAAACAGAGCAACGTACCATATTTTCCTTCTATGTTCTTCAGCAGATAAGGCAGTGTGTTTTACAAAAACAAGGTAATGAAATGAAGTAAAAATTGTTTTTTTTTTCAAGAGGTAATAGGATGTACAAGTCCTTTCTTATACTTAACTTTTATAAGGTCAATTTAATACAGGCAAGTTGTATTGCTTTACCTGTAATCATTCAGAAAATATTATGCTGGTGTGGTACTTAATAACACCCTGTATACACTGTATACATTTTGTTAACACTGTTATTTTTATTATTTTAACACAGTGAGAAATTGAAATATTAAAGATTTAAACGTTTTTAGGAATTATGGACAAATAAGTATCAGTATTAACGTTACTCTGATAAATTAGTTCAAAATTGCAAAGTATAAAATATTAATTAATTTTTTAGTTCCAACAACATCGGGAACTGGAAGTGAAACAACAGGAGTTAGTATCTTTGACTATGAGCCACTCAAAGCCAAAACAGGAATCGCCAACCGAGCTCTTCGACCTACACTTGGCCTTGTGGACCCGCTTCACACACTCTCCCTTCCGGAGAAAGTTTGTGTTTACAGTGGGTTAGTTACGTTGTATAATTAAGATTAACAATCTTAACTTTTCAGTGGCAACTTGAAAGGAGTGAAGTCTTTGGCAATCAATTTAATTGTACTTTGTACGTAGGTCATTTCGAATTTAAAATAATCAAATAAATCAATTACCCATACGTTAACAAAAAAATAATAATTTATATATTTTTTTATATTATAACAGCTATTAGCAATATATCTGTTATAATATGCTAATAGCTTCTGGCATTAGCAGTTGTCTTTGTACTGAGTTAGTATGTCCATTTTTCAGAACTCTGCAATAATCTCTAGTCTCACAATTAATTGTTTACAAATGAATATTAATTTTATATTGGTTTAGTTGTGTAATATGTGTGCATGGAAAGATTGTGCCAAAAGCATTAATTTAAAAGTAAACTTTATCAATACAGATATGCTTAATAAATAACCTTTATTCTTTTGTTTTAGAATGGATTGTTTGTATGGATTTGTATTAGTCTTAAATGTTGTTTCCGTTGTTTTACAAGAACATTATAAGGCATTCATAACCACACATAATTTAATGCAAACTTTTGTTGACTGCTTATTTGAATTTTATGAACAAATTAATGTACTGGTATTTAAAAAAAATAGTTAAATTAATGAATGAAACAAGCAGTTTTTAATTTATTAAAAATTCTTGATAATTTTCTCTAAATTGATGATTAATTGGAAGCTCAGCGATTAATTTGTCTGTTTTATTCTTGCAGGCGTCACTCATGCAAAACAAATAACTTTATGTCTATTACACAAAGGCTGGTTTTGCCAGTGCAGTGAATTTTCCACTACCGTTCATACAATTTTTGTTGCTTACACTCAGAGAGATAAAACACTCAGAGAGAAACGTTGCCACCACTGTTATTATGACTCATTGACCTAGCTTAGTTCCGTGTTCGTCAGAGAGTATAGACTTTATGACAGTATTATATATTACTTCAAAGCTTTGAATATTTTTTAAAGTTTACTAATTATTGTAAAGTAAATAGACATTGGAATTTTATGGCTTTATCAACGCCACCAGATTATACTAAAATGAAATCACAAATTGTTTGGTTACATAAAATGAAAGAATAAAAATTGAGTTCACTAACACCAGATTAGTAGTAACATACACAAAATAAAACACATAATCTCACCAATTTTTAATACCACTGGCACTTTCTTCAGGTGAGTAGAGAGAAAGAGAAGAATGTCTCTCTCTACTCACTTGAAGAAAGTGTCAGTGGCATTAAACATTGGTGAGATTATGTGTTTTATTTTTTGTGTATGTTACTACTACTCTGGTGTTACTGAACTTGTCTTCTAAGGTAAGTTTGCTGATGTCCTATCTCTCCAATATACTAATTCTATTATATATACTAATACTAATATACTAATTAATATTATGATTAGTTTTTTTAATTAGTAATGAAATTATAAAATTATTTCTTTTTAATGTATAATTGAAGTGTAATTAATTATGGTTCCCGCTATTTCTATACTTAGCGGAGCCAATGTCATGTATATTTTTGAAATAAATGTATTCTGTAAGTTGCACTGGTGGCGCAGAGCTGTAACCCAGCTACATGGAGACAAAGTGTTTGGGAGATTGTAGGTGATAGGTTGGATGCTCGGTCCTCTTAATACCGACATGGCGTCCGCTTGGTGGTTGCTATCGGCGTGGACACTACTAGAGAAGTCTGGGGTGTCCATGTTGAGTGGTAATCATTGTGCGGATGTTGTGTGGGGGAGATAACTGAGCATCAGGCTTGTCAATTAGCTGAAAATCAGACCAGCACTACGTGGTTCGGATTCCACGTAAAGCTGTAGGTCCCTTAGTTGCCCTGGCTGTTGGGCTATTAATAAATTGCCCTTTCTGAGGAACAGTTGAACTCAGTTAGTAACCAGACTACACTCATCTACACTCATCCTACACTCATAAAACCATTCATATTCGCCTTAAAATACGCACAACGTTGTGTCGGCGTCTCATATGTAAGAATGTAAGAATGTAAGAATAAAAATTGAATAATTTAGAGGTTTTTACACTGTTTGAAATGATGAAGGAAGATGAATAAAAATCCTTGAACTATTTTAGAGAATCATTTCCTTCAATTTGGTGAACCAACTTCTCATATGATTGAAAGAGCTATATAGCGCCAAAGATGTATAACTTGTATTATTTAATCTTTGACAAAATAAACTTGATGATTTTTTTAGTTTTTTAACTCTTTCAGGCGTAAAGCCGTCATATGACGTTCCAATTGTCATGACTGAGAGGAGTATTAGGGTTGGGAAAAAATGTTGTAGAGGAGTAAAAAATAAAATTTTGAAAAACGTTTTAAACTTTTTTTGTTATATTTCTTATTATTTGAAATTACAGTGATTTAGTCCTCGAAGCAGGAGTATATGCATAGTGGTATTTGGCAATGGGAGCATTCATGGGTATACCATATCGTAGTTGTGTAGCTGACAAACAACTTAGAGAATTTGAGTGAGAAGCACGTCAAACTTGTATCAGCTGCATACCAGCTGGTAACATCGGCGGGAACCAAATCAGATAAAGGACAAATGAAGGTTACAACTAAAATGAGTTCCAAAAGATTGCACATCTAAATTTGTGTTTGCCTGTCACAGATAGTAATAGTGTAATGTGTTAACAATACTCTCAATTAATTTAATAAATTAAATAATTGAACCATCAGACAAGACATCACATGATGCCCTTACTCATTTACGCCAATGTATAACATCAGGTAATGTTTTTACTCATTTTAGATAGTATAATGCACTCCTGAAAGGGTTAATATGGAAAATAATATAATTTTCCCCCAAATACTAAATTATTGGTGTGGGCATTCACAGCCTTAATGTAATGACTGTGCAAGCAACCAAAAGTGTATTTATTTTAAATATAAATATATACCAACATTTGTCTTAAATACTCTCCACAGACAACATCAAGTGGCTCTGCTCCCCTCCTGCTCAACACTAACTTACTCAACCATCCATCATGACTCTTGTGAAAGTCATAGCTGAGCTTTTACCGTCTGTTACAGATTTGACGTGTTTTGCCATGCTCTGGAGTCGTTCACAGCCATACCATATACAGAGCGTGGACCTCGTCCCACAAACCCAATCCTGCGACCAGCCTATCAGGGTCAGAATCCGATATCTGATGTCTGGGCTCGTTTCGCTCTTCAAGTAATACACAAGTATTTTAAAAGGTTAGATTACAATTAATTGCTTTTTTTATATAGCAGATTTTATTTGTAAAGCATTGATTATTGAAAATAATAATTATTTTTTTCATATTGTAAAATTTTTTTGGATTTACAATAACAAAATCTTATAAAAAAGACAGTTTTGTTACTATATGTATTGAAGATAGATAGTAAGTCTGAAATAATTATATTTTTAGGACATTCATGTAACATTGTGACAAAAATAAAGTTTGATGACATATGTATGGAATTTTTCAAATGAATAAATCACTGCATCCTATGTCAGTGTTTCTGAAACAGTAGTACAGTAGAGGGCTGATGTACTTGTACAGGTTAGTATACAACTCAACGCTCCTCTACTGCTCTCTCAATAATTTAAATCGCAACGGTCATCAAACTTATCTTTATGATGTGACCAGTATATTGAATAGTGTTGATTTATCAGTTTATTGCTGAGGACTAATCTAACAAAATTTTATTTTGCCAGTAAATGACCAACTTCTAACATTGTAACTGCTTACAATATGTTTCAGGGCAGTCTATCAACCAGATGATTTAGAGGCACGGTCAAACATGCATCTAGCCTCAACAATGGCTGGTGTAGGTTTTGGAAATGCAGGAGTCCATTTGTGCCATGGACTGTCGTATCCCATATCAGGCAACTGTAAAACCTTCCAACCTAAAGACTACAGGTAAATTTTGTAAATTTCCAAGTGTTTAATAGAGGTTATGATAGTATTTTTATGAAAATTAGACCTCACTTTACCAGAAATAAAGATATTTTGAAATAAACACAACAAATGTTCTATTGTTGCAATATAGACATTACACACTTCTAGGAGTAAAACTACAAATTAGGATGGACGGATATTCTGAAGAGCTGAATATGAAAGTCTGTTGAGCGCCTATACTGCCAAATCAAGGTATCAGTAGAGCCACAGTTCTCTTCACCAAAAACACGACGTCCACAATGCTAAAAGAAAGATTCCTGATGAATGATAATAGTAAGAACGAGATGATTTGCATATTGAAAACCAAGATTGGATCAGCAGGGTTCATGGTTGGTAAAGCAACTGATGTTGCGGACACACTGATTATCAAGAAAGCTATAGCCAAAGCAAGAGATTACCCCAACATACTTATAGTAGATGGGGATACTGATATGATAAGTATGAAGCTAATGCTGCTTATTGCCCTAGCACCTTCATCCACCAACATCTTCATAAAGAAACCTGGGAGGGGCTCTTCATCTGCCATTGTCATCTCTCCTAGGCTTCTGAAATGCTCAAACTTTATGAAATAAAACATTGTCTTTCTCCATTTCATTTTAGACAGAAGAAGATGAAGTTTGTCAGAGAACAACCCAGTATTGCTGAAAGCTGTAGAGACTTTAAAATATCCTGATACATACTAGGGTGAGTTGCCAAGACTGGGAGTCATTTTTGGATTTAACAGACTATATAGGACAGGATCTAGTCTGTTGAAACCGATTGTCCGTTAAATCAGGGTGAACTCACCTCAAGCTGTTATGAGATTGCCACACCTTAATCAAAACTAACTGAGATGCCGTCAGCTAATAGTTAACTCTAAGATTAATAAAATATACCAATCAATATTAATTAAAGGTGATTAACCTACACATTTAATAAATTACAATTTTTCTACACAAATTTCTTAATAACCTTAACTCTGTGATATATATATAGAATTTTAGATACTGTAATGCAGCTGTAAGCTGTCCGTTAAATCGGTGTCCGTTAAATCGAGGGTTTACTACCTCAACACATCTCATAATGATTTAG
>JAQJVL010004938.1:0-39741 GCA_035578905.1 Stictocephala bisonia
GTTTTAAAATGAATGTTTTATAAGTCTTAGTGTAGCAACAAAGTTTACGTGAATTTTACAAGCAAACGCACCCGTCCCCCACACAGAAACAAATTATATGTTAATATACTTTGTAAATACATGTAATGTAATGTATTAATATATACAGGATAATTTGTTTAAAAAATCACAATTCAAAACTTAATTCAAATTTTAAACTACAGAAATAAAGAAACCCCCTTAAATATTCACATAAACACCTGTAATATCTTTCGAGAGTGAAATAAGTGAAACGAATTAATTTTCTTCCCTGCACATATTATCTTTATCTCACATAATTATAATTAAAAAAAAACTAAATTTGTTCAATATTGAATGAATAAATTGTTATTAGGTTGTTATTAACAGTGTGACAACCTTTTCTACACAAAAAAAGTCTCAAAGTAAGAAACTGTAAGTTTGCTAAATTGCTTTTCAAACTATTTATCTAATTTTGAAACTCGTTTTTTTTTTATTTTTTTTAGAATATTATAGGTAAAATTACTATTGTAGTAAATGTTATTCTTAAAATTTACGTTTTACTGATCTATAAATGTAATGTTAATCAATATAAATTAAATAAATAAAAAGTAATATGTATTTATTGACACTCTAAAATAGTGATATTAATATTGTAAGCCCATGTTGAAAATTAGTTTCGTAAAATTAAACGGTGCAGGCAACAGATGTCTCAACTCCCCAATATTTTCCAATCGGTTGTAGTCTATTGTCCTGCTGCTGTCCAATTTTTACTCAAATAGCTTTTCTTTCATACTTTTAGGATCAAAATGAACTTTTGAAAAGTTTTAGGAAAAATTTAACAAAAATGGAAAAAACCTCAATATATTTTTTGCCTAAATATAATTCATAAGCAAAAGTACAACGGTTTCGGGGCAAATTTATCACACTGGAACTCTTAAATATGAAAACGTTGTACTTTTAAAACTGTTTTTATTATTTTAAGTCAGTAACTCCTAAAACACTGATTACTGATCAATATCACTGTAGGTGTATAGGTGGGTGGGTTAGTCAATATTACTGTGTGTGTATGGGTTGGTAGGTGGTTTTTAGTACCACCAAATACTGATCATAGAAAATAAAGCAGATGTTAATTTTGGAACAATGATATCATTACGGAAGAGCGAATTAATTTAGACACAGTAATGTTTCTAAAAAAAATTAATTTAAACAAAATAAGAAGGGTTATACATTTAATAACACCAGAATATTATGTATAGTTAATACCTTTTGATTTATAGAGCTTTTGTTAATTTAACGGTTGGTTAAATCTGATAATTTTGTCTATTTTTCGTAGTTTGTTTATTGCTTTACGAAGATATATTTGGATGTTCTCATTCAAGATGGTATGTCCATTTGGTTCTTCCAGTTTTAATTACTGTTATGGTTATGTTATGGACTCTCTTGTTAGTATGATTTTTGTTCTTTGGGGAGGTACGTTTAGATATTCTCGTGTTTAATGATGTTTCCATTTCACTCTTTTGGTTAATTTTATTGAATTGTACTGTTCTGTTAAGTTGTACTGAAGTTTTCATTTTTTCGATTAGTTTACGTATCTCTTGCATTTGATTTTTCAGAACGCCGCGCATTTATCCTTGTGCCACAAATTGTTTCCAGTTCTCAACCGAGTATCTGGTTCCCAAATAGTTCTATAATCAACATACCTTCTGGAACGGAAATTAAGCAGGTCAAAAAACATTTAGAATAACAACTCTGGATACATCTAGACTCGCAGAGACGTTTTATATAAAGGCAACCCCTAGCCGGCTAGTCTGGCAGTCTCAGTGGAAGTGTGCATTTAGTCTTCATCCTGCAGTATAAGTGACAGAGATGTGACAGTATTGAGTAGTGGCAATTTACGAATAGTGGATTATATATGAAAATAATTTTTAGTTAATAATATCCATTAATTAAGTTCACTTATATAATTAATAGTGGTTTAAAGTGTTAAATAGAATATATCTGGTAATTTAAATCTGTAAATACAAATTTAAATCTGTAGGAATTGAAGTAATATATTAGTGGACGCTTTTGTATACATATTCCTTTTTAAACTTAACCATTTACACATAACATTACACAATTTATTTAGTTTTAATTGAAAAAAAAATACTATT
Source organism: Stictocephala bisonia (assembly GCA_035578905.1). Taxonomy (NCBI): domain Eukaryota; kingdom Metazoa; phylum Arthropoda; class Insecta; order Hemiptera; family Membracidae; genus Stictocephala; species Stictocephala bisonia. Next base: position 2,154 of record JAQJVL010004938.1, read on the forward strand.
AATACGTAATACAAGCAAAGTTTGTGAAAAAACACCTAATAATGTAAGCCTTACAATGTCAACAATAGAGAACAAGGGCGCATTTCAAGCACCCTTCATTCAAGTTGATGGTCGCAAACCCATCTTTACTACCCACGTAAAAGGGTACTTCATTTATATAAACAGATCTTCATGACAGATTTTTTCAACTATTTTTATTTACTATTAGTGTAATTTATTACTATTTTTGTCTTTCACACATCATTTGGACTACTTTCAATATTATCAACATTTTTCAACTGTTATTCCTTAAATAACGTGTCATTTTTCCTGTAAATACAAAGTTGAATAGCTTTATAATACCATAGAACAATTTTACTTTATCAATATATTACTATCTCATTGGACTGTAAATCATTTGTTGTAAAATATATAACATATAAAAGAAATTATGCTTGTAAATAAAACATTTTGCTTACTATCTTACTAAGAAATAAAAATTTTCAAGAAGAGTTGAAAGATCGCTATATTAATAATAAACAAAAATTAATGAAGATTGTTTTTAGCTTTCATATATTAAGTATATTTTGTTTATTACTATCTGTTTTTAATTTTAGTTTTTTCTCAATGTGTTAAAAAGCAAATAGTTGTTATAAATTTGCAATAGACATAGTTGTAATTAACATAATGAACATGACTATTTTACGTTTTACGATAGCACTTTAGTTCCAAACATGGTGTGCCAATGTCGATATAGTTGGTAGGTTTGGAAAGTAATTAAAAACTCACTTCTCTTTTCCAACTTTCTTCTTCTAAGTTACATCTTAGTGTACTCGTATCTTTAAATGGCTGTCAATTGAAATTCTTATTTCTTCCTTTGAGTTCTCAGAGGGTTGGAGAATAATTATATATTATTTAATTAGATTTTTATACAGATATATATCCAATAAATATATTTTTTGCCTGAGGGTGAAAATTATCTGACGAATTTCAAAGAACAAAGGTGTAAATAACTTCTTTAATACATTTCTCGTGAATATGTTTGTTTCATTGAATGAAACTTTAAGTAATAATTAGTAAAAATTCATAGTTGTTATATGATGATAAAAATACAAGACTACAATGCCGATGGACACATGTCATCGATTTGGAGTTGATAAAGATAACTTGCTATTGGATAGTTAATTATCTTAATCAAACACTTTCACAGCTCGTTCCACTCTCTTCATTCATCTGTAATACATATGTACACCCTAGTCTACGGAAACATATCTCAAAATGAATGAATCCAAGTTTTATATTAAGAAAGCTTATAAGATTTCATATATTGACCATACCAACTGGTGCATGATTTAAAAACTACAACATTTAATTTTATTTATTTCTTTTAATTTATGTTTTTAATGTATAAGTATATTTTAAGTTTCAGGTTCGTTATTAAATATAGTTATTCAATGCCAAAACAATATTTCTGTATGTATATAGTTTTTTTTTTATATGTTCTTATTTTATCGAAAACTAACATTAATCTTCTGTTTCAGGTAAGATTAATGTGTCTGCAACCACACGTGTAAAGGTATTTACAACAAATAGAAATATGAAAATGAAATATTTTTAAATATATCATAAGAAATAAAAATACTTTATTGTGATTGCTAGTAAAATGAGTAAGAGACAAACAAGAGGCATATTTCAAAATTGAAAATTTTTAAACATAAACCGTATTTAAAGCAGCATCATTTTTGTATTCACAGGAAAAGTACTATTGGCTTTAGTTTTCATTAATACAAAAATATTCACCCTTGATAAAAATTAAAATTAATCATTACTTTACGTGTTTTACCATAAATACTTCATTACCTAATTTGCTTCCCATACATAACGTCAACTGAGTTGTTTTATTATAAATAATCTAAGTGTTAGACTTCTGAGGAAGGCGCATTTGTCTTAATTTTTGAACGGCTTTTTGTAAGTTTACAGCCCCTTCTCTTCGTTTCTTCATAGCAATGTAGAACATGTGCACTTCTCATTCAGCTTTTCCATTACTCTAAACTTAAACTCCCACTCTCTAGAATGTTCTTCAATATTTAACCAATTGAAAGATTAGTGCTGGCTGCTACCACTTCACAAGGGATTCTAAATATTTCTTACTTAAATTTACAATTGAAAATAACCACGTAAAACCTTTCTAAAACATACAGTTGTTATCCAATATATTAAATATTCGGTCAGATTCCGTTATATGCCCCCAAATACAATTACGTTAGGTTAGATTAGAGTGGGTAGGTAGGTAGGTGGGTTATAGTAGGTTAGGTTACATGATTACGGCTATATAACATAGATTTTATTTGGGGGGCATGTAATCGAATCTGACCCAGTATTCATTTTAGGGCATGATTTTTAACTAATATTTCAACCCTATATAAAAGTGACAGCGTTTAGGTTAGGTTAGGTTAGGTTAGGTTAGAGTGGGTAGGTAGGTAGGTGGCTTATGGTAGGTTAGAATACATGATCACAGCTATATAACATAGTTTCTATTTGGGGAGCATGTAATGGAATCTGACCCAGTATTCATTTTAGGGCATGATTTTTAACTAATATTTCAACCCTATATAACAGTAACAGCGTTTTATTGCCTCTTTTAGATAGAAAAGCCTTATCTCGCACTTTCTCTCACTTATTTTCTTATAGTTCATACAAATAAACCACAATCCATTATCATGAGTTAAATTGCAAACAAATTACCAATTTAGGACTCCAACATTTGTCACCAACTATCTTTTGGCAACTTTACAACTCAAGTAAAATCCAACTGAACCTGGAGACGTTAACTTTAACCATTAGAAGACGAAATAAAAATGTAATTTTATTAGTGTTATGAATTTATATTATTTACCGGCGTAGTGGCTCAGTGACTAAGGCTACGGCCTGTGGAGGGTCCATGGTTCAAATCCGCACTGAGCCAACGGTAGGTACTTCTCTCGTTGAATAACGTTCACGCACATGCCTGTAGGCTCAAGTGTTACTGCTAAGTGAAAAAAAGAAAGTAGTTATAATACTACAGATCAAGTTGTTAAGAATGTATAGTGGAGAAATGAGACTAGTAAAGTCAAATTGTGTTGACATGAAAGTGTCACGTCTCCATAGAGCCCTTAAATTAAACACGAGTAAAGAAAAATGGCTCCAGAATCGTGACTGGAGTTTCTAGCAACTTAACGGCTGTCAAAGACCGTTCAGTGTGCTGCATATAAATTGGCCAGAGAGGTTTACTGTATACAATTTTCAATTTTAACCATCACCCAACATAATAGTTCAAATATGTTACCTTATTTTCTCTTCGTGTATGTAATATGAATGATGTATTTTAGACTAACAATTCCTTATTTGTTGTTTAGTACAACCATTGATTATATACATAAATAGATTTCCCATCCAATGTTAATTTTCGAGTTTCAAACTATCAGCTGTGTTCGTGGTCCATTGTGGAGCGCTAGTATAGTCCCATGTAAATGTAATGCAGTTTAAACCAGCTGTGGTTGTGGGCCACACAAACTAACAAAATTACTGCCACAAATATTCCTATGAACCATCTAGTTCATCTATTATAGGTATATGTAATAAAGGGTACAACGTACCCATCCGGGAACAAATTTATATCCAAACGATGAAGAAAGACAAACATATGACAACGGATACCTATCCGTTAGTTAGCCAGTGTTTGGGTGTTGTTTGGATACAAAGCACTCAAATAATGGTAAAAGATAAAATTTTCAACGTATGGCTATCATGTGGACTTGACCTGACCGACAACAATGGATTCCTAGTAGATAAGAGGAGGACCATTATGAGTGTGGTCTAGTTGTTACTAATATCAGTTGTTTTCGGGTTGTGGTGTGTAATTGTATGGAATTGCCATGGTTTTAAGGCTGTGGTTTGCTACGCAATTGGTCTTGTTTCGCTTGTCGCAGTAACTATAAAATGTTTACCCTTGTCCCGCTACCCTGCGTGGTGCTTCCTTACACCATGGCTCCCATAGTTTGGAAGTTATGGTAAAAGCCGGTCCACCGAGTATCTAAAAGCGGCTCACCCAATCAATCAAGGGGAACTGTGTCTTTATTGAGTATGTCTCCTCACTAAAATCCTTGCGAAATGTATTTATTTATGTAAGTTTACGCACTCAAAGTCTGTTTCAAAGATAAACATCAACATCAGATAAAACAGCGTACAAATGAATGTTTGAGACTTAAATGTGAAAAATATTGTAGCACAGAATAAATTATTGATTGTACTTTTAATGGCTAAATTAAATGTGCCTTACTTATCATATTATTACGGGTAATATAAAATGTCTTTAAAAGACAGTATTACGCTGCAAATGGAGAACTGGTTCAACAACTTTATTTACTTCAGTCAGTCATTTACTTCATATATTTAATAAGCTACCGTATATACGTAATGTTTAGTTACGGTGAGCTAAAATACCTAACCTTAAATCTAAAAATAATTCTTATGGTAGTAACAATATGAGGGGCGTTCCAAATCACTGGACTCCCCAGATTATGATATTTACAAGAAAGCTTCTTTATTAAATGAATTTCCCCACTTGACATGAGCGCTCCTAGTGGCATTTATGTGAAACTCTGACGTGCGGTGTTGCCAATTCTGCGATAGACATACAACCGACAGAAATGACTTATGATGAACAAGGAAATTTGTTTGAAGTGGCATTATAAATTGGTTCAGTAATTTAATACAACTATTCAAAAATAATGCGATACGAACAATCGATAAACAATTGAACGTGAAAATGAAAAAGACAATAGAAACAATAAGTAGCGAAAAAAGATAATACAAACAATAAGAAAGTCCATGATCATAACTGATTTTCTCACCCACAAATTAACAACATCAAACTGGTAGGTTATAAAAATGTGGATTTAAAGAACTGAAACGTGGCAACAATGCAAGACTTAAAGCCGTTGCTATGGTTGCGACTGACTTACATCGACACGCCATTGGTTGTAACATTCACAAACTCTACGTAGTTCCAGAGTTTGCTGCGTGAGCGCTTTGAAGTCATGTCGGGAAATTCTATATATAAATAATAGCTTCGAGTAGTAGACTGATTGCAATACACCATTTATCGTTGAAATAAATCTCTGGGAAGGGTGCTGTAAGTAAAAGTTAAATATTTTTCTACTAGCCACAGTGATCGCCTTTTGTTAGTTACATATTTAATATTTCATAGGCAGGAGGAATAGTTTATATAAAATGCCGTAACATATATAATGTGTATTTTACGCATCAGTGACCACGATGTGGCCATTTATGTTTACTATATCTACCTTGTTTAATATAGTAATGTACGTACCATAAATGTATATAAATGATCGTATGTATTTAACAGCATGTGCGTTTATAAATTATTTAATACTGAGAAATATTCATTTAAAATATCAGTAAAAATGTACAACTTTCTTTGTCTCTATTTTAATGATAAAAGCTTTATCGTTGGTTATTCTCAGAAAAATATTTACTTTCCTTCAACATCTCGTTTTTTTACCAAAAGTAACAGCGAATTGGATAATACACGTTATAGGATGAATAACAAACTTACCAATCAAAGCTTCAAATGAACTGAACAAAGACATTCGGAACCCAAGCTGTTTCAATACTGCAATATATGATTATAACTTAAGATTCAAAGAAGCAAGATTTAAAAAATGTTTGGTATTGTATATAATACAGTAATTCGTTAAAACAAATTATGCCAAGTAAAAGATACTTGTCAGCGAGGTCCAATATTAACTACAATCTATACTTAGCAGTGAAACAACCTAGATAGATTTCTTAAATGAACTATTGTCTATTACCTGCATACATATACTAAATTCAGCTTAATTTCAGTAATTTTAATAATATAAAAAGATTAATTACTCTTCAACGAATTTAGATTTAGAGGTGGTAGGTATGCAGTTGCAACAAAACGTAAAACTGGCCATGTGAGACTTTAAAACTTAATAATTTTTCAATCATGATATTTTATCACAAAATGTCAGACTTTCGAACGTTTAAAATAACGATTGTTTAAAAAAAGTTTCAGTTTCAAATATGTATGTACGCCGATTTAGATAAGTGTGTGTATGTGCAATTTACTAAACAATTCAATATAGCAAGATTATTTGCATAAAGGAATAAGATTAAAAAATTTAACTAGTACACAACTGTTCATATACTGAATTCAAGCAATATTGTTGTAATAACAAAGCTATTTTAATAAGGACTTTCTTGAATCTCCGATATTACATTGTTAGTAGTTGCACATTATTGAAAAACTATATTAAGACCTCCAAGCAATTTTAATTTTAATATTTATTATATAACGGAATAAATTATCTAGTAACACAGTATTAGCTTATGAACATTTAACAGTTAAAGAATATATTTAAATTTTACTATTCTATGTATATCGTTACAATTTTATGAACAATGTATAACCGCACAATAAAATCAGGCTGATGATTGTAAACCTATTTACCGACAACTATATTAAATGAAGAAAGAAGTTTTTTTTTAATTTAATTTTCACAGACTATTTGGGATATTAGTATATGTTTATATATTCTTTTCCCACGTCGTTGCACTAAGCCTGTGGTATTTTGTGTGTGGCTACGTGCTTATGGCATTAGTGTTCCACAAACCAGAATCGTTTTATCAAAGTCGAAATGCGTCACTAATAATGACACCCCTAAGTTACCATGAAAGTGTGCAACATTTTTTATATACGTAACAATACTTTAAATCTACGTTCATTTTACAAATTTATTTAATCATGAAACTTCATACAGTAAACATTTAACCCTATGTTTGGTCAGGTGTAGATTTCGTACAATTAAACCTGCTATAATAACAATAATACAGATTCTTATTCTCAGTTAGAATTATCACATGCCTAATCTATTACGTATTTTTACTTCATATTAAGTTTACGTATATAGGTTGGTTTGACCTACTCACCCACCGATTGACGTACAATTGTAATGACCACCCTACCTACCTAAACATGTACAGGGGTATTGATCCTCCCACCAGCCCATACACGTACGTAGTACTGACCTCCCCACCAACCCATACACGTATGTAACAATTGTAAATATAAAAGTGAATACAAATATATTTTTCAATCTATTTCAATTCAAGTCAGTTCAAAAAGCCTTTTAAAACTTTAAGTGTGAATAAAATTACACAAGTTATTGTAAATGATCAGTTGCTATGGGTAAATATTTATTTTCCACTTTCTGCATAACATATATTTACAATTGTTACATACTTCCAGATAATCGGCTCGTGTTAAGATGATCGGTGATGAATCAACCATTGACTTCCATTCATCCCACTGAAAAACAATCGGAAATCCAACACCTCCATTAACAACCTTTCACTTTAGTTTACTGAGAGAACAGGCCGGGGTGTAATCAGCGCTCAGTAAATATAACTCCCAACCGCTTTTTTCTCTTTTTTTTAATTTTTTACCTTCAATCAGTTGATTCATCAGGTATGTATCGTATTTCCCCACGTTTATTTTTAACGTGTTCAGAATGTAGCTCAGTAAGCCATTTAATTGTTTAGTACTGACGTGTAGTATCTTATATTCGAACAAGGCATCGAATGAACACCACCCCACCCTCCCTTTCACGTGCAATGTTACTGACCTACTCACCCTCCCATACACGTACAGTGGTACTGACCCACTACGATAGTAGTGAGGCAAATTTTTATGTATTTATTTATTCTCAAGACGCCACTTATCAATATAAGGGTGAATGTGTACTTCAGATGAATATAATGAATGTAGATGACCGCAAGTAATTAATTGTTAAATGGAAACAGTCCGTGGCTGTTAGCTGATTTGTCATTTAGCTGTTACTTTTGCTTGTGAGAGCTTGAACTATCTTCGTGGACTGTTAACTTAACTTTTATTTTGTATATAACTATACTTTCTGTTTGATTTTTCTTACTAGAAAGGCTGTCTTAGTCATACTAGTTTTTCACAGTGGCCTTGCCTGGAGTTTCCTTATTAATTATAACTTTCTCCTAATTCATCATAAAATATAAAATTCCTATATGAGTGTTTATAAAGATTAGGTTTAGGTGAAAATTTAAAAGATTGTTTGATTTCCTTTTATACAAGAGCTATAAATGCATTGCAATACAATAACTAATCAAATCATTATTTCTAAATAATATACGTAATCTAAGCTACCATAGATTGACCACAGTTTCTCAAAACCTACAAGGCGTTGCCATTTTACTGGGCACAAATATTTTGTATATGCTCTTTACTTGTATGTGGGAAGGATTTTATTATATTTTCCTTAAATGAACTTGAGTAAGATAGATAATAAATAATAGAAAAAGTCGTGAAACACTTATATTTACCGACTACTTATTGAAACTTTACGTAAAAAATGTATGTAAAACATACGCAGATTGTGTTTAGCACTTTACCAATTTAGTGGATGTATCCTTTTCAGTCTACAAAGTCTTTCCCTTGTCAGAATGTTCAGTGAGATCGCCTCTAGAGATCACGATCACTACTCCCTATCTGCACGTGTCTAAACCATCCTTCATCTATACTAAATGCAATTATCTTGTCTTGCCACTGGATATCTCTTGGCTTAACATTACGTAATTATCTCAATTGTTATAAGAGAGTACTTGAGAAGAGTGCTTCGTGATTAGCTTATTATTCATTCAATATGTTGAAATATGAAGGTCATGTAATAAAAAGTTATTATAAGGATTTAAAGTTTCTTTTTATACAGTTTCAAGAAGAAATCAAGCCAAATTTAAATCTTTTCGTTTTAAAGTTTGCTATAAATTTTAGAAATTGGTAGTAAAAGATAAGAAAAAATAACTAGTTTATTGTAATATTACAAACAGATACTGTTGAAACAGAATAAAATTCATGAAATGGAGAAAAATTAAGTATATTGTTTAGCTATAAAAATTTAATTTGTTAAAGACTGTCATTAAACTATGGATTATACTAGAAAATTAGGAACATATAGCAAGTTTCATAAAAATGTTGAAATAGATAGAATCAGTAGTGTCTTAGGTTTTCAAGTTTTGTACATATATAAATATAATACAATATATAATTTAGCATTTTTAACAGTAATTTTCTTATAATAAATTATTACCACAATATTCCAATCATATATTTAGTTTACTTTATTTTATGCAACAGTTTACATAGACTTTTGAACCGTAAACTGTATACAACGTATAAACAACTGTAAAAGTGATTTGAAAACACATTTTTCTACATTATGTTTAATTTTGTTTCAGGAACCTAGAGAACTTTTTTAAGTATAAAAATATATAATAAATTCATAATCGATATACGAGTAATATTTTTAATTGAAAGCTTAGGAAGTAAAATAAACTTAAACTTATTAATTATGATTCCAAAATATTTATTGGGCACAATTTATTAAACCATGATTATTTTTAGTGGTTTTTAATCTATTCCCAAGTGTATAAAAGGTTAAAATACCACTATCTTCGTTAATATTAAAAATATATTGTTACACTTTTACTCTAATATAATTACTACTCACATTGCGAATTACAGAAAAAACTACTACTAAATAGTTTTTTATCATAATACTTTCGAATAAAATAATTTTAATACGATAAACATAGTTTGTTTTGACTTGTATATGTATTTAAATATAAAAATAACTTTTCTTTCCGGACAAGTTGTACACTACTTAAAATTTAAAAAAAACTTAATTTTTAAAACCATAAAAACCCCATAAAAGAAGTACTATATTAGCAAGATACATGATTAAGTACAGAGACATAAAGTGTATACTATTTGAATAAGTATACAACTCTTATAATCATACTATTATAAATTGAATTAAAATGTTCATAACCAAAATATATTCTGAAAATCTACAAATGTGTTACCTTAAAACATACATTATATTTACTCACGTGAAACAACAGTTTTGTTTTTCAATCGTGTCTACCCAAACCAGTAAAAATACATCTCAACTCTCAAGTAACAAATTGTGCCATTAGTGGATTGTGTCAACAGATATGACAAGTAATGTATCACAGTAGTATTGCTTTAAACACAATTCCACTACAGCATGTGCGCCATTTAGTCACCCACACCATATAGAAACACCTTCCGTTCCTCACGTCACAAAATGTGCTACAAGTGGAATGTGTAACGAAATATGACAACCAGTGTGTGACGGTTACATAGCTTTTAGACAACCACACACTATAGGATAGATCACATTCCCCACGCCACAACTCTACCACCAGTGGAATGTGTCTCGAGATATGACAGCTAGTGTGTGACAGTTACATTCCTTGTACACAATGCTACTACAGCATGTGTACCATTCAGTCACCCACACCCTATAGAAATACCTCCCGTTCTCCACGTTTCAAAGTGTGCTACAAGTGAAATGTGTCAAGCAGTATGTGATAGCTACATTGCTTTTACATAATGCTACTAAAGTATGTGTGTCATTCAGTCACACACACCATATAGAAATACCTTTCGTTCCTCACGTCACAGTGTGTGCCGCAAGTGGAATGTGTAACGAGATATGACAACCATTGTGTGACAGTTACATTACCTTATACACAATGATACAATAGCATGTGTGCCATTCAGTCACACACACCCTATTGAAATACATCCCGTTCATCACGTTACATAGCTTTTACACAATGCTAGTACATCATATGTGTCATCAAGTCACCTACACCATATAGAAATACCTCTCGTTCCACACGTCACAGTGTGTGCCACAAGTAAAATGTGTCACGAGATATGACAACCATTGTGTGACAGTTACATTACCTTATACACAATGATACAATAGCATGTGTGCCATTCAGTAACACATACCCTATTGAAATACATCCCGTTCATCACGTTACATAGCTTTTACACAATGCTAGTACATCATATGTGTCATCAAGTCACCCACACCATATAGAAATACCTCTCGTTCCACACGTCACAGTGTGTGCCACAAGTAAAATGTGTCACGAGATATGACAATCAATGTGTGACAGTTACATTTCCTTTCGACATGTGGCGTACTTTTCATTCTACTTTTTACACTTTTTTAATTTTTTTCTTTTTACATAAACTTCACTTCTTAGTTCACATGGATCTACAGGCATGTGCGTGAATATTACCTCTGATTCCGTACTTTATGTATGGCATTAAGCTGCGATGATAATCTTAAACTATAAATATTGATCCGATTGCAATTATTTTTATATGTGTTTTGGAATTCAGATATATTTCTCATTTACTGAGGTAGATTTACTACTTCACTATCTGGTTTATATCAGGTCTTGTAAAAGTCACCAGTTACTTTAATTGTTATTGTTATATACAATACTTTTCATATTTTATAGTTACAGTTCTCTCAAACCCAAAGATGTACAACATTGATATAATTGCATGTAGTTAAATTATGCAAAACACAATTTACTGAGTATCGTCCCTTCATTCAACTATATAAATGATTTTGCTACCTCCTTTTTCCATACTATTTTTAGAATTTTATTGCAAAGGTTTCTAAATTTTTATGTTTTTTTGTAGTTATTGTGAAATGAAGGACAATCTTACATTACTTTTCAACTAAACGATACATGGTACATTGGCGGTAACAATTGTAAACAAGATTTTTATCACCGTTTTAAAATATAGTATTCCAAATTTGTAAAATATTTATATCGGTTTGAAGGGATAAGTACGGCCATAGATCACCTTATTTCATTTATACAGGGTGTTCGGTAAAAGTGTTCCAATAATTTATGATGTTATTGTACACATTAAAATAAACAAAAAAGTTCCTATAAACATAGGTCCTAAAACCTATAGTTTTCCGTCTATCTGTCTGTATGTGTTTTTTACATAAAAATTTATAAATTGAGAACCACTTATAGTACAGTTATGAAATTTTGTAGTTATGTTTACCGTTTTTATTCCCACTTGATAAAATAATATGAACAAAATATCTTTACCCGTTTCAAAATGGCGGCCAATCGAAAATGTTGATGTTTAATTACGCAAAAACTACACCCTGTATAAAAATGTTACAAGAATAATAAAAATTTGGAAATGTTTTTCTAAGACTAATGGTGTTTGTTTCATTCAAATCAAATAAAAAGCAACTGAGCTGTACTAAAACACATAAAACCATGTTTTACATTAGTACACAACAGGAAGTATACTTTTCTAGACTGTTGTACTCTGAACAGCTGATTTAAAGCCAATGATCTGATTATTGTGAACAAATGTTTATTTAAGGTTATAAAAGAATGTTTCTGTCATTGTTGGCATTAACACGTAACTTAAATAACCTATTTCTTCTGTACTGTAAAAGCTTTGTGCCAAGTACTTTAGTATTGCAATAAAACATGCAATTTCAATTAGCTATACTGTAGTTAATTGTTTGCTTTAATTAGTGAGTGTTTGTGGTTTAGTTTCGTTTCATTATCAACAAAAAATGGAAAATAATGGAATTCATAACTTTACCAATTCAGAAATGGAAGATATGCATCTAATGTATGGCCTTGCTAATTGTAGTGGTACTGAGGCAAGAAGACTGTATCAGGAACGTTTTCCAAATCGTGTGTTACCTTGTAATAAAACATTTTCAACAATTGAACAATGACTTGCAGAGACTGGAAGCTTTTCACACCAAAAAACAGGTAACTCTGGCCGACAGGTTTCAGTAAGAACACCTGAATTGGAAGAATCCATATTGGATGTCATAGCAGACCAGCCCAACAAAAGTATTAGAGAACTTGGTTTTCAGTTCAATGTTAGCTGTGAAACAGTCTGGACTATACTAAATGAACAACAACTTCATCCTTACCACGTACAAAAAGTTCACTCACTGCTACCTCGTGATTACCATCCTCGAATCCAGCTTTCTCAGTGGTTTATTCGAAAATGTGTGAACCCACATTTATTGAATAAGGTGTTATTCACGGATGAGGCCAAATTTTCAAGAACCATGATTATTAATTCTCACAACTCACACATTTGGTCCATCGATAACCCACATGTAATTACACAGGTTAATCACCAATATCAGTTTTCTTTAATGTTTGGGCTGGCATAATTGGTGACAATTTGTTTGTAAGCTTTTTACCGAACATTCTTAACGGCCAGACATATTTACATTTTTTGACTGATGACCTTCCAACTATTCTTAAGGATTTGCCACTGAATACCCGCAACAGTATGTGGTTTATGCAGGACGGTGCTCCAGCCCATTTCAGTTTAAATGTTACAAACTATTTGGATGGAACGTACAACAACAAATGGATTGGTCGTGGAGGCCCAGTTCCTTGGCCAGCTAGGTCTCCGACCTTAATCCTTTAGACTTATTCCTATGGGGCCACCTAAAGTCACTGGTTTATTCCACTCCTGTAAATAACATCGAAGAGTTGCGAGCAAGGATATTAAATGGCATTGCTACAATTCAGCAGACACCTGGCATTTTTGAAAGAGTCCGCCAGTCAATGAGGAGGCGCTTGGATGCCTGCATTTTAAACGGAGGCCGCCACTTTGAGCAATTATTATAAGTTTAATAATTTTAATTTTCTAAATGTAATAAATTTATCATTAATAAATGTTAGTTGTTTTCTATTTTTTTTATTTGACCTTCATATTCAATGAGTATGTAATAATGTAAAACATTTATGTTCAAAATAATCAGATCATTGGCTTTAAATCAGCTGTTCAGAGTACAACAGTCTAGAAAAGTATACTTCCTGTTGTTTACTAATGTAAAACATGGTTTTATGTGTTTTAGTACAGCTCAGTTGTTTTTATCTGATTTGAATGAAACAAACACCATTAGTGTTAGAAAAACATTTCCAATTTTTTATTATTCTTGTAACATTTTTATACAGGGTGTAGTTTTTGCGTAATTAAACATCAACATTTTCGATTGGCCGCCATTTTGAAACGGGTAAAGATAGTTTGTTCATATTATTTTCTCAAGTGGAAATACAAACGGTAAACATAACTACAAAATTTCATAACTGTACTATAAGTGGTTCTCAATTTATAAATTTTTATGTAAAAAACACATACAGACAGATAGACGGAAAACTATAGGTTTTAGGACCTATGTTTATAGGAACTTTTTTGTTTATTTTAATGTGTAAAATAACATCATAAATTATTGGAACACTTTTACCGAACACCCTGTATATCTGTAAAAAGCCCAAATCAAGTGTGATGAAGTAATACTACAGTCAGGCCTTCCTTAAAATAAAAAAAATTTCTCGATAGCTACTATTAATTATCTTCTACACTCAGTTATCTGCCCTACACAACATCTGAAACTTGACTACCATCCAACATGGACATCCCAAACTTCTCTGGTAGTGTCCAGGTCGATTTAACTATTGAATGGACGTCGTGTTTGTATTAAGAGTACCAAGCATAGAACCTGTCGCCTACAATCTACTCAACACTTTCACCCCCACATTTACAGTTACAGTACTGCGCTTGATCTTTTTTGATTCAATAAAGAACTAGGGTAAATTTTTGCTATAGTTTGTCAAGTATGAAGATGTGTGGTAGGGCTGTCAACCTAGGGATGTGAGTAGTGTATAGGCGAGATGTCAATTTAGTACACGACTCAGTGATTGTGGGCCGTCAGTTCTACCGTGGTATGATTAGAATGGAGTGTCGTCCACATAACAGAGATAGACAAGGGCGTGTAACGAGGGTAAAAGTGCATACTTATAAGCATAACCCTGTTGAAATTGGGGATTACTATACATATTTTCTACCTGGAACAGTTATTTGGGTGCCTATAGACAGAAATTACTTGACATAGAAAACTTTAATATGCATATGATTTAAGGTATCAAATCCATTTTAGGAGGGATTTTTTATTTGAGGTTATAATAATGCTTTTTAAATTATTTGTGTAAAACGAATTTATTCGGATTCATCTCAATCCCTGCAACATAAAAGACGCTAAACCAACAAAATTAATATAAAAGTAAACGCTGAATTATTGGTATTAAACAATTATTTGCATGTAATTTTAAAGTCTTCTTATTTTTTACACTGGTGGGGGGGGGGGTGTTCGGACAAAACTATATAAGCCATAAATATTTCCTTTAACGTATTACCAGAGTACGATTCTAGGACCTTTAGTGACATTTCCATGCCTCGTGTCTTGGCACAGACGACGCTACTTCCTTTAGACGTGGAAGGTCAGTGCGATAGAGAGAAAGACCCACTGTCATTGTAACAGCTAATGTCATCATGACCTTTAATGCATTGTCTAAACTGGGTTGTCAAATCCCTGGTGGTGTCAATATCTACAACAGTTAAACTTGTAATGTCTCTTGAGCGGTTTTTCAACGAAATCAATTCCAAATATGTTACTCAGAATAAAAGTTAAAACTGTTCGTTGTCAAACAACGTTTGATTAAAATATTTAACATTACTCTATTGTGTAATCTAGTAAACACTCGGGTTTTCATTAACTATTTTCTATTGATAAAGTCAAAAATTAAAGGATGCCTTAGTTTAACGGGGTGACATAGAGCTAATAAGCCCTCCCCATTAATTAACCTGTGGACCATCGTCTTAAGAGTGACTTCCGAACTACCAATCACTGGGCAGGCTGCGTGCTAGGAACGAATTCCCGAGACGGTCACCTACTCAAGGAACAGCCATGCTCTATGTTATTTGATACATTTATCTTGCGAAACGTCGGAACCCACCAGTCAAGGCCGATGATAATTGTACACTATCATTCATACGTTATTAATGTATCTATATTCTTACGACGTATACAAAAAGTTACGAATCTTTATGAAAAGTGTTGTTGGCCCAGCGTGTGGCAGCTTATTGGCTAAGTATTTTGACTCTGCAGTCATAGGACCAAATGTGGAATGTTCAACTTAGCGGAGGGTCGATACTTCACTCTTAGAATAAAGTTTATGCACAAGTCTAAAATCCACTTACCTGGCAAGTGATGATTTTGCATTAAAAAAAATTAAAACTTTAAATCACTAGGGGTTTTTTCTATGAACATTCATTTTGAAAAGAGTCAGGGTAGCCCGTTCAATAATCAATTTCTTAAATAAAACACAAATCCTACCCAATATAGAATAACTTTGAAAGATTGAGAATTGGTATTTGATCATTCCACAAATATAAAGTGTGTATTTCATATAACCAGAGCTTTAATAAGTTATGTGAATGACTTATTTATGCTTAATAATAACCATTATACTTATTAACCTTAAGTATGTACAAAAACAATAGAAACAATTAGTACTATTCAAGTGTGAAATTTATCACGCATTTCAATCCTATTACATTAACCGCTGTCATACTTAGCTTTTATACAATGAAATTAATTTATATTTACAATAACCACATGATTTACACTAACCATATTACTACGATAATATTAAAAGTAATATATTTTTAACATTTTGTGGTTTTGTAATATTTAAACAAATAGTTAAATATTTTTCACGTTGTAAAACACCCTTTTTAAAGCGTTTAGTCATTTTTGGTGCCTTTCAATGCTGTTTTTGTGTTGTAAAAAACTTGCTCACTAACTAGTAATCTACTTTATAACAAATATAAACAACCCAATAGGTTTATTTATTAACCCTAAATAAAAGAAAATTACAAGTAAAAAGAGTATATTATTATAAGTTTCTAAAAGACAGATATATCATAGACAGCTCAGTCATTGTGTAGTATAATATATTCCAAGCTGTCCTGTATTCTCTACAGCTGACGTAGATTTCTACAGAGATCCCCATAAAGCTACATATTGCTCTACTCAGTTGCCCGATATTGTTCACAATATGCACGTTCTCCTCTGGGAAATGGGTCATTGGCTAGTTTAATTAACAGTCTTGCAGCAATAACCGACCTACGGGTTTCCCAGGAGTCAGTCACCAAACACTCAGGCTGCAGAAAACCATGGCTTCTTTATTAATCATCAAAATTATGATAGAACCATGACATTAATAAATATACACTTAAAATATCGTGTGTAAGTTAAAACATATTATTGAATAGGGTTACTTTAATATTATTATGTAATTAATGATAAACTAAGTACCCTTACGAAAATATAATACAAGTATAATATACATCACAAAAAAATACAAAACGTAATAAAATTTAATAATATAACTGTTATAAATTTCAATAGTTCTTTGTTAGAAGATTTTTTTATGAAATTTATAGTAATATACATGGTGGAAAAATATGGAAACGCTTTCACAGATGTTGTATGACCTCACTTGTAAAAGCGAAATATTTTACATCATCATGGTTATAAAGACTATACTTTTTGACGCCATTAAGTGCGACGACCTGCGAGGAGTTGAAAGAAAATCTTCAGAGTAATAGGTCGAGTTTGGTATCAAATGATAAGTCTGTTCAAGAGAAGTTAATGCCGCAAACTGGACTGAAAGGTATATTTCCTTTCGAAGAGTAACGGTAATTTGAATTTCAATGTAACATATTTCAACAATATTATTTCTCCGCAATTTAATGGTTTCAAGTAAATTATTCAGATTCAAAACAATACTTTATGGAACCCAATCATTAAAAGAAATTAAATTATCAAGTTATCTATGGAAAAAATAACGTTGTTGTGAAAACGTTTTCGTATCTTTTTTCCACACTGTGTATTGGTCCCCACCAATACACAGTGTGTGTATTAGTCCCCCCTGGGGATGGGGTTGACTACCACTTTGCATATATGGCTGTGTGAAAATAACTACTATTATACATATTAGTTTCTGTATAATGTGGGTGAGTCATCCTAGTCATTTTGTGAGGTGCTACTCATTTTAATTTGTGCTGTCATTATGTACCTTATTTAAATACATTACCACTTTACGTGAATAGATGTGTAGGAGGGTCAATATATATATATATATATATATATATATATATATATATATATTTTCCATGTCAATTATAATTTTAACGCTAAAGTAGGAAATTTATGGAACACTTTATTATCTATTAATATCAACGCGTCTTTAAATAGTTAAAAACAAATACGTTCTTCCCTCTTTGTCATTATTCAAATTCTATGACGATTCCTTTGGCCACTCATTTTGTCTCTTATCACCTAGCTCACTATACTGGAAACCCCTAACTTTTAAGCTAATTAGAGCTTGGTTTTCCTTCTTAACCCTAATTAGGTTTAAATAAAATAAGACGTGTAAATTAATATCACTAAAACAGCAATACTAAGGAAAAATTCAAGTTTTTATATTGGAATCAAGATGATACGAAAAAAAGGCCCACCCACCCTACTTGACGAAATCTCACAGGGAAGATTACAATTCAATACAGTTACAAATTTTCGGAGTTTGCCTGCAACGGTTTCCCTTAGGCGTACTTAGACCACGATTAAACTACGCTGTTCCGAAACACATCACTACCATTTTCAAACGTAACATATCTTATAATTGCATCAGAATTTTCAATGCCTTACCAGCTGGCCATAAAGTAGAAATGCCGCTCAATAAACTTAAAAAAAAGCCTAAAAGAGTTCCTTACTTACAAGGTTTTTTAGAGCGTTCACTCTTTTGTTCTTGATCAAAAGTCTATTATTCTTGGGTTGTTTGCAAATCCATAGCAGTATTTGATACTTACTTCTAATTTTTTATGTGGAGATTATACAAATCTGGTTTGAACTGTTAGTTTTTATATATGCAATTAATTTCATGTATTTTGACGCTTGCCAATGCATATGTATATGTTTTGTAATGACAATAAAGAACATTTGATTTGATTGATTTGAACATCTTGATACAGCCCCCAAACTGTAAAAATCTGGTTGAAATAAATGTATTTTTTAGCTTAGTCTTTTTTTCTTAATATAAACAGTTACAAATACATCACCATCTAAAATTCAAAGGTTTTACTATCTAATGGAAATAATATATTTGCATCCTTACATAATTTACTTTACCTTACCCATACCTTACGTAATATGGGTGGGTGGGTTGGTCAATACCACTGTACGTGTATGGGTGGGTCAATAATACTGTATTTGTATGGGTGGGTGTGTGGGTCAATGCCACTGTACGTGTATGGGCGGGTGGGTGGGTCAATACCAATTACGTGTATGGTTGGGCGGGTGGGTCAGAACTACTGTATCTGATTGGGTGGTTAGGTGAGTAACTCAAATACCATTTACTTTTCACGTACACATTTTAAGATATGATATTACTGTATTTGTCTAAGTCATACTCAGTAATATCACTCAGACAAATAAAAGAACAAATGAAGGGAAACAAGGCTGCTATTCGGTTACATAACGTTTGTAGTGAAACAAAGAGGAATAAAGTGACAGTAAAGTAATTCACTGTGGAACTGCAGTGGTTCACAATATAAAGAATTTAATCCTGAGTGTCTTCCTCTTTACGTACATGCCGGGCTTGGGTTCAGAAAATGTAAAGATAACAATAAACTATTTATACACTTTTATTTTGTCCGTTATAGTATGTGCACTGATACATTGTTGTATAGCTAATATTAAATATAAAGAGGTAAATGAGAACATACGTTAACTAGCTGAGCAACATCTGACTGTTGTTTATGTAAATTTATGTATTATTAATTTAAATGTATCATTATAAAGTAAAATTCGCTCACGTTTTTATATTATTATAGCCTTTAGAAGACTGAATCTCAAACTTATATTTGTAGTTTTCGAAACCGAAAACTATGGGTTACTGTATATTAGTTAAAAATGCAGTGCCCCTCTATAACTAATAAACATGGCGTACTTTATATCAGTTAAAACTGCAGTACCCCTCTATAACTAATAAACTATGGAGTACTATTTATTAGTTAAAAATACAGTACCCCTCTACAACTAATAAACATTGCGTACTTTGTATTAGTTAAAACTGCAGTACCCATATATAACTAATAAACATGGCATACTATGTATTAGTATAAACTGAAGTACCCCTCCATAACCAATAAACATGGCGTACTGTATATTAGTTAAAACTGCAGTACCCCTCCATAACCAATAAACATGGCGTACTGTATATTAGTTAAAACTGCAGTACCCCTCTACAACTAATAAACATTGCGTACTTTGTATTAGTTAAAACTGCAGTACCCCTCTATAACTAATAAACATGGCATACTATGTATTAGTATAAACTGCAGTACCCCTCCATAACCAATAAACATGGCGTACTGTATATTAGTTAAAACTGCAGTACCCCTCTACAACTAATAAACATTGCGTACTTTGTATTAGTTAAAACTGCAGTACCCATATATAACTAATAAACATGGCATACTATGTATTAGTATAAACTGCAGTACCCCTCCATAACCAATAAACATGGCGTACTGTATATTAGTTAAAACTGCAGTACCCCTCTATAACTAATAAACATGGCGTATTTTATATTATTTAAAACTGCAGTACCCCTCTATAACTAATAAACTATGGGGTACTGTATATTAGTTAAAACTGCAGTATCACTCTATAACTAATAAACATGGCGTACTGTATAGCTGTTAAGGCTGCATTACCCCTCTATAACTAATAAACTATGGGGTACTGTATATTAGTTAAAACTGCAGTATCACTCTATAACTAATAAACATGGCGTACTGTATAGCTGTTAAGGCTGCATTACCCCTCTATAACTAATAAACTATGGGGTACTGTATATTAGTTAAAACTGCAGTATCACTCTATAACCAATAAACATGGCGTACTTTATATTAGTTAAAACTGCAGTACCCCTATATAACTAATAAACATGGCGTACTTTATATTAGTTAAAACTGCAGTACCCCTCTATAACCAATAAACATGGCGTACTTTATATTAGTTAAAACTGCAGTACCCCTCTATAACCAATAAACATGGCGTACTTTATATTAGTTAAAACTGCAGTACCCCTCTATAACCAATAAACATGGCGTACTTTATATTAGTTAAAACTGCAGTACCCCTCTATAACCAATAAACATGGCGTACTTTATATTAGTTAAAACTGCAGTACCCCTATATAACTAATAAACTATAGGGTACTGTATATTAGTTAAAACTGCAGCACCCCTCTATAACCAATAAACATGGCGTACTTTATATTAGTTAAAACTGCAGTACCCCTATATAACTAATAAACTGTAAGGTACTGTATATTAGTTAAAACTGCAGTACCCCTCTATAACTAATAAACTATAGGGTACTGTATATTAGTTAAAACTGCAGTACCCCTCTATAACCAATAAACATGGCGTACTTTATATTAGTTAAAACTGCAGTACCCCTATATAACTAATAAACTATAGGGTACTGTATATTAGTTAAAACTGCAGTACCCCTCTATAACCAATAAACATGGCGTACTTTATATTAGTTAAAACTGCAGTACCCCTATATAACTAATAAACTATAGGGTACTGTATATTAGTTAAAACTGCAGTACCCCTCTATAACCAATAAACATGGCGTACTTTATATTAGTTAAAACTGCAGTACCCCTCTATAACCAATAAACATGGCGTACTTTATATTAGTTAAAACTGCAGTACCCCTATATAACTAATAAACTATAGGGTACTGTATATTAGTTAAAACTGCAGTACCCCTCTATAACCAATAAACATGGCGTACTTTATATTAGTTAAAACTGCAGTACCCCTCTATAACCAATAAACATGGCGTACTTTATATTAGTTAAAACTGCAGTACCCCTATATAACTAATAAACTACAGGGTACTGTATATTAGTTAAAAATGATTATATATAAGACATAGTTATGCTTAACATTCATTTTCAGATATTGATAATATGTACGATTGTTATGACTTTATTTAATACATGATCCATTGATACTAAAGGTATTGCCATTTTTTTAAATGAAAGATTATAAATTTATATAAATTAAAATAGTATTTAAAACTGATTGATTTTGTAGGCTGTTTTTTTTTTTTTACTCTTTTGACATCAAACAATTAAACGTCACGCAACACAAATGTATGCAATGTAAGTAAAACATACAGATATTAAGTGATAGCTTTCGGTATACCACGTCTGCCTTATTCAGACTAGTGGGATTTACAAAGAAAGCTCAACTCTATTTACCGTACTATTAATCTACTATTTTTATGTATTCAGCGTAGTTATTTTTTAAGTCATTTTTTTAACTTTTCAAATAAATTCAGTTAACAGCTAATTTACTTAATATATTTAAAAAAATAAACTTCTACTTTTTCAATTTAAAGCTTAGGCTTTATACTTAAATTCTGGAAATCTTTCTATTCCTATGTCATATTATTTTATTGTAATAATATCGTATCATAAAGAGTCGAATAATTATTATTTTATATCCAAATTGATATTGCAGCATCCCTCATTTCACAACAGAATAGTATCGCAATAACGTTATGCAACCGGAAGCTAAACCATGTAAAATGAATAGAATCCTGGAAGCGGAAGGCAATTCGATGTAGACCCTGGATTGGACTATTGTCATCACACAAAACTCGAGATGCATGGAATATAATGTAACTTTCCGTTGGATTTATATACAATGTACTCGGTCTTTTCAGTTCGAATATATTGCTATTAAAATTATAAAAACCTTATAAGTGTGATTTTACCACAATTTGTTATTTATACTGACATCAAGAGAGTCAAGTTTGGTTTTTATTTTTTTATTTATAATCATGTTTCGTCGAATTTGAATTTTAAAGCTTTATCATTTTTTATACACAACTAATATTCTTACGTGATCATCACAGTTTTCTAGCGTAATAATGATTTTATTTTATTATTTTTGTTAAGTAACATTGAAGTGAAGAGAAATATCTGTTTCAGATTATAAAATTTGTAATTCAACTATGATTACAAAGTAGAAAAGGACATTTTATACTGCATTATAATCCTCTACATACACAAAGAATATAAAAATATCTGTATTTAGATTACATATAAGTAGGCCTGGTTTTATATGTTAAATGTGACTAGAATAGAATAAAATTAAGAGATTAGATTGCTAAATTTGTAATGAAACTTTTCTTTTTAATTATTTCCAACGTTTTAAAAGTAATTTAACACAATGTAACGCGTAAAAAAAATTTAAAAACATTTTATTTCCATTTTGCTGTCATTACTGAAACTCTCAAACGTAAATTAGTTATTCCTGATCAAACCACAGAGACATTATAACGTCTGATAATGATTTTGTTTGTAATTTTCGTCAAGTATCATAAACAAATATTGACATTACAATTATGTAGACATTTCATTCTATATGTCATATAATTTTACTGTACGCTATTTGTTAAATACGAATAGCTTACATTACGCAAGTTCTTCTGAAGTTTATTTAGTTCTGTTTGGGTTTACGTGTTGGCTTTTATTATTTATACATCGTACCTTACACTCCCAGAGTTTCTCTTGTCTGATTGTTATAGAAGTCTAAACAAGGTCTAAGTGATGTATTCCGGTTAAAAATTCTTTCGATATAATTAATTTTTATTGTCAATATTTGATTAGTACTATCAATAACTTTGAAGTGCATTGAGCCTTTCAGCTCAACTAATCTATTTTTTTCTTTTTTGTCATTAGTTGTTTGTTAGATATTTACTCACGTTATTATGTTTTAGGCATAGTTCTAGTGTTTTATTGCTACTCATAATTTAGTCATTGTAGTTTGCCATCTTATTTCTTAAACGATTTATTTTTTTTTATTTTAAAGTGGTGTTATTCGTTGATAAATATAAAAGGATATGAGAACAAAAGGCATTTTTTGTACAAAGCAAAATAAGTGGAGAAGAACATCTAAAAAAACCACATAGAAAGCTGTAATATTTCAGTTTCGTTTAGTACAAGCCAAAGCGCCTCTGTGATGTGTCCCCGGATTCAGTAAAACTTATTGTCTTACACCAGTTCAATTTATTCTAGTGTTTAAATCGGGTTCTTTTCGATTATGTTTCAATGTTCGTAATTTATTGTCATTCGATTGGAATAGTTTTGTAACATCCCTCTTAGTTATTGTGTGGAGGAATTGGACTTAGTCTTAATATTCTTTTTAATTTTATTTTAGCCCTTATCATATACAAAAGCTTATATTTGATAACCGTTTTAAGCTTGTTATGAAATATGTATCACCATATTTGTATGAGTGGGTGGGAGGATCATTACCACTGTATGTGTGTGGGTAGGTGGAAGGGTCATCATTATTGTATGTGTATAAGAGGGTGGGAGGATCATCATCACTGTATGTGTGTGAGTGAGTGGGAGGGTCATTACTATTGTATGTGTATAAGAGGGTGGGAGGATCATCATCACTGTTTGGGTGTGAGGGGGTGGGAGGGTCATCATTATTGTATGTGTGTAAGAGGGTGGGAGGATCATTACCACTGTATGTGTGTGAGTAGGTGGAAGGGTCATCATTATTGTATGTGTATAAGAGGGTGGGAGGATCATCATCACTGTTTGGGTGTGAGGGGGTGGGAGGGTCATCACTATTGTATGTGTGTAAGAGGGTGGGAGGATCATTACCACTGTATGTGTGTGAGTAGGTGGAAGGGTCATCATTATTGTATGTTTATAAGAGGGTGGGAGGATCATCATCACTGTATGTGTGTGAGTGAGTAGGAGGGTCATCACTATTGTATGTGTATAAGAGGGTGGGAGGATCATCATCACTGTTTGTGTGTGAGTGGGTGGGAGGGTCATCACTATTGTATGTGTATAAGAGGGTGGGAGGATCATCATCACTGTTTGGGTATGAGGGGATGGGAGGGTCATCACTATTGTATGCGTATAAGGGGGTGGGAGGATCATCATCACTGTACTTGTATGGAAGAGTGATGGCCCTCCAAGTTGGATATTTTACAGTTTTAAGAATGACAACAATAAATTATAAAACAAAATTTACCGTTAAATCTTCAGTTTAAGAAAACAAGGGTTGCCACTATCAAAAGCACAAAGGAACTAAAGCACAGTTTTAAGTATAAAATAATTGAAAACTTGTTTTGATTTCTTGTTGCTTTTAATAATCTGTGAAAATAACACAATGTATTTATAAAAAAGTTAAAATGAGAAATATTTAAGATAATATTGCAATAAGAGGAAGAATTTAAAAATACAAAGTGACAGTAAAAGTTTTATAATCAAGTTTCATTCAATATATTTTTTATAAAAATAAAAGTTGACTGGTTACTTGATTTTATCTCAAATAAAGTAACATACTGTTAGCATTTTTCAGCCCTGACATTTATTTTCATTTGTGAAATGTAGGTCATACTTAAAACACCATGTTCCCGTTTACATTTTTAGGTGTTTAATATATCAAAACACGTTTGTGTATAAAAGCAATGTTTTGTAAACATTTAAAATGAATACATTAAATACTTCTTAAGTTCTATATATACAAATATTTGGAAGGTTGTTTTTTATGTGTATAGTTGATATAAAAACCAATTTAACTTCCGTCTTCAACATACAAAAATATGCACGTTTAAATTTTGAGAAATTACAATATTTTATCTTAAAAAATTGCTAAAACGAGAAGTACTTAATATATAATTTTACAATAAGGAAGAGTTTGAAAATATTAAATGACGGTAAAGGTCTTATAGTCCCAACAGAAGAGGGAGAGCAGCCCCATTTCAGTTGGTGGCCACAAAACATCTTTATGTCAGACTACAAGATACTCTCCCTAATACCAACCCCTCAAACTTTATATCTCGGTTTTGCTTGCCAGTTTATTAATGTTAAATATTGCTCGTTTATGTGATGGATACTTTTCAAAATAAATTTTAAGTATACATTGTTCAGTAGTAAATTTATACAATACTAAACCAACTGAGTATTCAGTACAATAGAACGTTGCAACAGAAATTATACTCGAAATGGAAAGACCATTCATTTTGTCAGGGCCATTTATACAATAATTACTTATTAACATAATATAAAAATGAAACAAGAAAAATTTGTAACTGAAGAATTGTGTAAGAGTACTATATCGGAAGATAATTCTAATATTTAATTTGAGTTATATAGCATTTATGTTTTTAATTACATCATCACCTAAATAATAACTACACTCAGACTACACTCTAATAATACAAGTGTTTTGTAGGATTTAGATCTTGTTATAAGCAACACTTTTTTTACACACGTACAGAAATAATTTTAAGAGAAGAGATTGGAATGGGTTAATTATACTACTCACTATAATTAGTAACTTAAAAAAATAAAAGATGAAATATTGTTGATATAATCATTGTTATTTCATTGAATTTTGACGTTTCATGATATTTCTTATTGTTAGACGTTTTGATTATTGATTCAACATTTCTGTATTTTTATTTCAAATTTTTGTGATAATATATTGAATATATATACATGTATGTATTAATAAAATAACACTTATGTTTGTAAATATTATTAAATAAATTACTATATTTACTCTCGTTTGCAGTACAGTGTTACATTATTATAATATAATAGAGATCTGCTATTAATATTATTGTAATAATACTGTAATTATTTACCAAGTTTTATTGCTTTATCTGTAATCGTTCAAAAATTATTAATCTGTTGCAGGAATTATCTCCCACAACTTATATGGAAATTCTAATAAAAAGAAAGTAAACTATAAATCATCTTTTATTAATTTATTCATCCAATTAGCAAACTAAAAAAATATATATACAATTAAAACCGTAAAATTTAATAATAAAATAAGATAATTATTTAAAAGTCCACAGAGTATATTTATTTTAAATACAGCTGCAACATAAAAAAAAAAACAGTGTTATTTAAAAGGACAGTCTGTTACACTTCCGCCACAACCACAAATATGTGAGCAATTTCCGTATCCGGGATGTGATGATGTCGTTATGGGAGTGATTTCTACATAGAGTACTTACTACAGGAAGGACGTTAGGTACATTATTGCATTGTTACCATTGTTAGTGTTGTTAAATTATACATTTGTCTCACTTACTTTGATTTGGTGTTTAATTAAATATACTTTAAAACGTTTGTGTTTGATTGTTGAAATAGGCTTCATGTATGTGTCTGATTCTTGAAATAGGCTTTACATACGTGATTGATTGTTGAAATAGGCTTTACATACGTGATTGATTGTTGAAATAGGCTTTACGTACGTGATTGATTGTTGAAATAGGCTTTATGTACGTGTTTGATTGCTGAAATAGGCTTTACGTACGTGATTGATTGTTAAAATAGGCTTTACGTATGTGATTGATTGTTGAAATAGGCTTTACGTATGTGATTGATTGTTGAAATAGGCTTTATGTATGTGTCTGATTGTTGATATAGGCTTTACGAACGTGATTGATTGTTTAAATAAGCTTTACGTATGTGTCTGATTGTTGTAAAAGTACCTACGAATGTGATTGACTGTTGAAATAGGCTTTATGATTGTGTTTGATTGTTTAAGTAGGCTTTATGAATGTGTTTCATTGTTGAAATAGGTTTACGTATGTGTTTGATTGTTGAAGTAGGCTTTATGGTTGTGTCTGATTGTTGAAATAGGTTTACGTATCTTTCTGATTGTTGAAATAGGCTTTACGTACGTGATTGATTGTTGAAATAGGCTTTATGGTTGTCTGATTGTTGAAATAGGCTTTATGGTTGTGTTTGATTGTTAAAATAGGCTTTATTTTCATCGTTCAGTGAGACCCATCCCCCCCCCCAAAGCTGGGAAGCGTGCCAACTGGGGGATGACTCAAAACGAGTCAAGCAATGGGATCACGGGTGGCAGTTGGAGGGTCAAAAATAAAACTCGGCAGCTGAGCAAAACTAAATTTATTATCAAGAAAACTGCAAAACTGGCTGGCAGAAGGCCACAATGTAAATTCGCACTTAAATAAATAACAAGATAACAAAAATTAACAATATAATACAGACGCTACCAAAACAACAAACTCTACAAATACCCAATATAGCAATTACAGATTGTATGGCCTATCTGCAGTTTAGCCTGAGACCCCCAAAACGTAAGAAAAATGTAATGCCCAAAAAAAGTGAAAATTTAGAAAACGTCAGGAAAACAACAATTAAACCGGCAATTTAGCCCACAGCCCGTAATTCTACCGAGGCCAGGGAGTAAGCCGGAATCCTTGGGCAGCTCCGAATTAGAAGTTACGTAAAAGTACAATAATCCCCTTTTGGTGAAAGTTTAAAAATTAAACAATTTAAAAATATATGTAAAACGGTACCGTTCGAGTAAAAAATCACTTCAAAACTCCCCTAATACACTTAACAAACAAAATAAATACCAATAACTAGGCCTAAACATATAAATAAATAATAACATGATTTAACAATGGGGACCTAACAAATATAAAAATCTAAACAAATGTAACAAGAAAATAAACTAATTAAACTAAATAACAATAAATATTAACACGAAAAGTTCTTTTTTTTTGTATTTTAAGTTTTTTTTATTTTTCCCTTTAGTAATAAAAATCATATAGGTCCCCCCATGGCTGTGTTGCACAAATCACTGTCCAGTTTTAGGCCTAGGCCTCAATTAAATAGTTCCACCAACTTTTTTTCTTCTTTTGTTTCATATTTCACTTCCATTTTTTCTTTGGTTATTTTTTTTATATAAATATTTAAACAGCAAAACCCCCAGCTCAGCCGCCGGGAAAAACAACATGGAAAGCACTGACCTGAGGACAGCAGACTCCTACCCAAAGATGTAGGTGGGGCAGCAGGGTCGCCAATGGCCTCTATACATGGTCCTCAGGCCAGGCTGGCAGTGTGGATGATCGAACTTTCCCCGGACGACAGGCTGAGGGAAAATGTCCCACTCGAGGACCCTGGAGTTTTGGAGCTTCTAGCCTATCATTGTCTTTAACGCTGGCGTAGAACAAACCAAATGATGGCCAACCTGACAGACGAAGGCTGGAACACGGAACGACCGAGTCCGAGCCAACGGCCACCAAAGTACGCGAATCGCCGGGCAAAAGCGAATCTCAGGCAGCCCGGCAGACCACGACAAAAAAAACCGAAATGTACCGGTCAAAACGACCCGGTACAACCTCCCTCTGCAAAACCTCAACACACCCAGGCAGGGGAGAAAACTCGGTACCTCAGGGAACCAAACAGAAGACGAAGAAGAGACCTCCGAAGAGTGGTGTTCCAAGGACGCCCAAGAGAATCTAAGAGGGGAAACCCCTCGAACAGGGAGCAAACTACCCTGACTGTCGGGCCCGACAAGAAAAGAGAGAAAGAGACTCTCTCAGAACAGCCACCTAGGGCGCAGAGGTGATCAATCTCTTTGCCCCAAGAAACCCCCAGGAACACCCACTCCTGGACCAACCGTTCCCCGGAAAGCCTTAAGCTGGGACACATGGGCTTTCCTGAACACCCTGCCTGACTGGGGATCAACCAGCAGAGCAGTCACCGGTGACAAAAACCTGTCGATGCGGTGGGGACCAGACCACCGATAGCACAACTTTGCAGCTCTTCGTTCCGCGGCCGAACTGACCGGGTGAGCCTGACAAAGAACCAGATCTCCAACCTGAAAAGGGTTAGGAGTACGACCCTTATCATACCTCCTCCTTACTCTCTCTCTAGCACGTAGCAGGTTGCGCCGAGCAGCCCGCCACGTGGACACTACGTCAGTGGCACCTGGCGTAGGTAGAAGATCCTCTAGCCTCCACAAGTTGGACAAAGGGTTGTTAGGAGGGTAGCCATGTAGAATCTCGAAGGGAGTGGCATTGTGACTCTCATGCTTGGAAGAATTGAAAGCAAGCTGGAGCCAAGAGAGGCTCTCATCCCAGGTGTTCTGCTTCTCAGCATGGAAAGTAATAAGGGCAGACCGAAGATTGCGGTTGAACCGCTCTGCATGAGAAGGCTGTGGGTAATAAGGAGAGGTAGTCACATGCCTGATAACATTGCCAAAACAGAACCTACGAAACTCGTGTGAGGTAAACTGGCTACCGTTGTCGGATACAAGAGTAGAAGGCACACCAAAGTGCTGGAAGAGTTGGGACTGGAAGAGAAGAGATGGTGAGCTTAGCCGTAGCACTTCGAAGTGGGAAAAGCCAAACGAACTTCGAGAAAGCATCCACACAAACAAGTACCTGACTTGCTACGGGGAAAAGGACCCACGTAGTCGATGAACACCTTCTCAAAAGGACGCTCGGCCACCTCAGAAGATAACAACCCTAACTTTGCATTCTGACTAGGCTTGCTGAGAGAGCACAGGTGACAAGCCCGCACTCTGCCTGCAACATCCCGGTCCATGCCCTTCCAGATGAAATACCTACGAATCTTAGCGATGGTCTTATGAATGCCAAGATGACCGCCCACAAGAGAAGAGTGATAATACTGAAAGACCATCGGTACTAGATGACTAGGCAGCACTACACGGGGTTCACCCCTCTGTCGAGGACGGCAACAGAGTACCCCTTTGGACAGAAAATAGGGAGGGTGGGCACCTCCCTCTTGAAGCTCACCTAAGATGACTGACAGCTCAGGATCTTTCTGCTGATGGGACAGTAGGTCGTCAAAAGCCAGAGGAAAATCCAGAAGAACAGCACCACACTGAGCAACAGCCTCAGTCGGTGGATCACTGGGTTCATGATACATGCGGGAAAGAGCATCCGCGATGACATTCTGGGTACCCCTAAGATGTTGGACTCGGAACTTAAAGGCAGAAATTTTGACCACCCAGCGACCAATTTTCCCAAGCTGTCTGGGATGGGCAAGAAGCGAAGATAGTGCCTGATTGTCCGTCTCCAGCAAGAACTCAGCGTGTTCCAAGAAACGCCGAAACTTGTCCGTACCAAAGACAACAGCCAGACACTCTAACTCATAGATGGAAGAAGCTTTCTTTTCCTGGTGAGACAACGTCTTCGAAGCAAAAGCGATGGGCTGCCTGACCCCATCAAACTCCTGAGAAAGAACAGCAGCAATGGCGGAGGAGGAGGCATCAGTCTGAAGAATGAATTCTCTGCTGAAATCAGGCATACGCAGGACAGGAGGTTGCATGATAGCCTCCTTGAGAGCATCAAAGGCAGTCTGCTGAGCTTGGCCCCACACAAAAGGGACACCTTTCTTCCGTAACTCGTTCAACGGGGCAGCAAGCTCGGCCACGTTAGGGATGAAGCGACGGTAAAAATTCACCATCCCCACAAAACGGGCAATCCCCTTGGCATCTCTGGGAGGAGGAAAATCCCGAATGCCCTGGGTCCTCGCAGGATCAATGCAGACGCCTCGAGTAGATATCAGATGACCCAGAAAAGAAATCTCAGGACGAGCAAAAGTGACCTTCTCTGGATTGACGGCAAGGCCAGCTGATTTAAGGCGACTAAGCACTTCCTCCAGATGTTGCATGTGTTCCCCGAAAGTCTCACTGTAGACAAGAAGGTCATCCAGGTAATTGAAGACAAACTTGAATTTCACATCATGGAAGATGGAATCAAGCAGACGAGTGAGAGTCTGGGCACCCACAGCAAGACCCATAGGAACCCTAGTGAACTGATAAAGATTCCAGGGAACACAGAAGCTAGTCATAGGCCGTGATTCCTTCTTCAATGGAATCTGATGGTAGGCCTGGTTCAAATCAAACACACTGAAAAACTTAGCCTTACCGAACCAATCAAACGCAGAATGCAAATCAGGCAGAGGTACCGAGTCAATAGCGACCTTAGCGTTGAGCCTCCGATAATCCATCACAAGCCTAGACTTACCATTAGACTTGGGCACAAGAAAAGCTGGACTGGCATAAGCGGAACGAGACGGTTCAATCACACCCTTGCTCAGAAGATCTTCAACCATAGCCCTCATAACCTCCATCTTTGGGGGAGCAAGTTTGTACGGATGACTTCTAACTGGCTGAGAATCGGTGAGGTGGATCTCATACTCCAGAAGGGAAGTGACCCCAAGCTCTGGTGTAAGCACATCAGGAAACCGCAAACACAGTCTCCTAATGGCCTCCGCCTGCTCCGGGGGGAGATGACCAACTGGATCCACCTTGGGTTGTTCGGGCTCACAACCCACCTCTCTGACTGCAGGAGGGCAGTCAGTATCAGCTACTAGAGGCACCAAAACTCGCCGATTAAACTTAAAAAACATCTGGCGCTTCTGGAGGTCAAGCACCATACCACTCTTAGAAATAAAGTCTGCCCCTAGGATACAAGAAACCGCCAGGTCCTTGGCAACAAGAAAACCCCTTCTCCAGGAAAATCCTTCGATCTTAAAATGGAAAAACGCCTTTAGAATTATAGGTAGAGGAGTTTGGGATGCCGTCCAGCAAGTAATAGAAGAAGGCTCGGTGTGCCTGACAAGTCCTAAGGCGTCAAGGGACTCAAAAAGAGAAAGGCTGATGATACTGCATGCCGAACCAGAATCAAGAAGGGCTCAACACACCGTACCACCAAAAGAAACAAAAACGCCAGGACACACCGAGGTGACCGCACTAAGTCCCAGGGAAGCCATGCCAGCAAGGCCCGAAAAATCCCCGACACTCCTGCTATGGGCACGCGTCAAAGGCAAATGGCCACGGTCACTCGCAACAACGCGGGGAGCTACTGTGGAGGCAACCCCCCGCGCCGAGCGTTTCCCGCCCCACGACCTCGAGCACGTGGACAGTCACGGCGAATGTGACCAGGTTGGCCACAAGCAAAACACACAACAGGAGGCCGAGAACCACGACCCTCCACTGGCTGACTCACACCTAAAGACATAGCCGGTCGACGGGTGGGGAGAGCACGATGACTCTCAGAATCCCTCCCTTGCTGGTCTGAGAACTGCACGCTGCGCGAAACAATGCACAGCTGATGCAGCTCCCGAAAAGACGAAGGCACACCAGCAAAAACTAATCTGCACCGTTCCTCAGGAGAAATGCCATCCAGGATGACACGAACGGTGTCAGCTTCAGAAAGTGTGAGGCTGACACACTTTGAAAGTGTGTCACTTCAGAAAGTGTGAAGCTGACACATACGCTTGACGAGCTTCCTTGACTGAAGAGACATAGGCTGCCAGAGACTCGCCCCTACCCTGCGACCGATAAAATCTGTCCATGACCATCCTCTCCCTGAGTCGAATGGGAAGAAACGACGACAGCAACTCTCGATGGAACGAGTCCACCGAGGCATCACTGGCCAAGACAGAACTCAGCAACTCCCCAACGGGACCTCTGCAATATGGGAAAATCAGACGAAGCAAGTTCCCCAGCCTGCATGCCGGGCATCTCACTAAGTCTGAGAAAGGCCACAAGAAACTTCAGAAGCTCCTCAGGATCCATCCCATCGATCACAGGGAGATTCTGGATCATGGGCGTGAGAGGGTTAGGTAGCTTGTGGTAGCTCAGCTGCAGAAGAGCAGGTGAACACAAAGAAGCAGAAGGAACGGCAGCTGGAGCCGAACCACAAGCGACCTCAACAGAAACGCCTGCAGGCTCAGAAAGAACCTCAGGCACAGTGAGAGCCATTGTCTCAGCCTGCGGCCTCGACAAGTTTGGTGAAAGTGCGAAATTAGGCCGCTGACCCAGACCCGTAGGAGTCGTGGAACCGGAGAGTGCCTGAAAAATCTCATCCAGCCTAGACACACTCTCCAAGATCCACGCCCTATCTGACGGTTCCAACCCCGGCGCCGTGACCAGCCGTAAGCGGGCAAGTAGATGCCCCAAAACGCGCAAGACGGTAGGCCCGGTCACGACCCACTGGAGGTTCAAACTGCAGATCTTCCAAAACCCCTTCCCAATCTTCCACCTTGCGTTTACAAACAGACAACTCATCACCAACCTCCAGTAGATCAGACCAATCCACCGCCGTACCCGCGGACAACTGCTCCCGCAGCAACCTCCGGAGATTCAAAACATCACCCTCCGGAGTCACCCCACGCGACCTCAACTCAAATATCAACTCCTCCTTCACCAGGAGGTAACATTCTGCAGATAGGCCATCGAGAACGCAACAAATCTCAACAATATACACAAAAAAACGACAACTCCACGGTCCAAGACGAACAAAACCCTCAGCCTACCGAGCCACTGCCGACCACTCCAATCCACCCATGAAACCCATTCAAAACAGTAACCAATCGGATTGCCTAAAGTTTTTATTTTTTTTATTTTTTTTTTTTTTAATATAAGTTAAATTATTTATTTGGTTTTCTAATTGTTTTTCTTTTTAAATAATTATTTATTTGTTTCTTTTTTTTTATGTAATACCAAGACACCTTGACGGTAGGTCGGCCAACACTGACCTACTAACTGGCAAACACCCACTGCCAACCACCAAGAAAGCGCCAAACTATATATATATATTTTTTTTTTTAGGCAACCACGCTCTGCTACCAATTGAGACCCATCCCCCCACCAAAGCTGGAAAGCGTGCCAACTGGGGGATGGCTCAAAACAAGTCAAGCGATGGGATCACGGGTGGCAGTTGGAGGGTCAAAATAACACTGGGCAGCTGAGCAAAACTAATTTTATGATCAAGAAAGCAATATTTAATTAATCAAAAAACGGCAGAAGGCCACAATATTAATTCGCAGTTAAATAAATAACAAGATAACAAAAATTAACAATATAATACAGACGCTACCAAAACAACAAACTCTACAGATACCCAATATAACAATTACAGATTATATGGCCTATCTGCAGTTTAGCCTGAGACCCCCAAAACGTAAGAAAAGTTTAATGCCCAAAAAAAGTGAAAATTTAGAAAACGTCAGGAAAACAACAATTAAACCGGCAATTTAGCCCACAGCCCGTAATTCCACCGAGGCCAGGGAGTAAGCCGGAATCCCTGGGCAGCTCCGAATTAGAAGTTACGTAAAAGTACAATAATCCCCTTTTGGTGAAAGTTTAAAAATTAAACAATTTAAAAAAATATATAAAATGTTACCGTTCGAGTAAAAAATCACTTCAAAACTCCCCTAATACACTTAACAAACAAAATAAATACCAATAACTAGGCCTAAACATATAAATAAATAATAACATGATTTAACAATGGGGACCTAACAAATATAAAAATCTAAACAAATGTAACAAGAAAATAAACTAATTAAACTAAATAACAATAAATATTAACACGAAAAGTTCTTTTTTTTGTATTTTAAGTTTTTTTTATTTTTCCCTTTAGTAATAAAAATCATATAGGTCCCCCCATGGCTGTGTTGCACAAATCACTGTCCAGTTTTAGGCCTAGGCCTCAATTAAATAGTTCCACCAACTTTTTTTCTTCTTTTGTTTCATATTTCACTTCCATTTTTTCTTTAATTATTATTTTTTATATAAATATTTAAACAGCAAAACCCCCAGCTCAGCCACCGGGAAAAACAACATGGAAAGCACTGACCTGAGGACAGCAGACTCCTACCCAAAGATGTAGGTGGGGCAGCAGGGTCGCCAATGGCCTCTATACATGGTCCTCAGGCCAGGCTGGCAGTGTGGATGATCGAACTTTCCCCGGACGACAGGCTGAGGGAAAATGTCCCACTCGAGGACCCTGGAGTTTTGGAGCTTCTAGCCTATCATTGTCTTTAACGCTGGCGTAGAACAAACCAAATGATGGCCAACCTGACAGACGAAGGCTGGAACACGGAACGACCGAGTCCAAGCCAACGGCCACCAAAGTACGCGAATCGCCGGGCAAAAGCGAATCTCAGGCAGCCCGGCAGACCACGACAAAAAAAACGAAATGCACCGGTCAAAACGACCCGGTACATCAGTTTAATATGTATAATAGTTATTTAATTTATTCATTTTAATATATTATTTACCTACAATACATTATGTGCAGTGTTATTGAAATATTTTTTAAATACTGAATGCTACCTGTATAAAAATAACATTAAAGTGGCTACAAAAAATAAATTATCTGAAAATAGACGCATGTTTACTAAGGCCTAATTTTTCAAGTCCTTAGTTGATATTTGAAAATTATTTTACATGTTCGTCAAAACAATCTAACCAGGAACAGTTAACTTAAATAAAATAATACGTTGCTAAAACGATGTAGGTAAAAATCAAAAGAATCTATTTATATTAAAATTTAGCACTATTGTTGTATTACTCTCCACTTAATTACGGCCTTCTAATATCGGTGGCTTTTGTGAATCAGTAAAAAGAAATCCAAAGAGATTCTCATTCTCAATCAAAGATTATTATAATAATAACTCTTTGGTTATTTACTCTTTCCTCCACCCTTGACTGACAACCCCCTTATTGCTTGTATACCTCAGTTCTTCGTCAATGAGCCCCTGGAGTTACAACAAGATTGGATTTTCCTTCTTATCAAACAAAAGATAATTCCGTTCCTTATAAGTTATTTCTATCTAAATCAGAGTCAGTTTCATTATTACTCGTAATTCATCATTAAGACTCAGATCGTAGAGATGAGGGAAAATATCAAGAGTGAATGACAGTAATGAGTGTGGATGACGAGTGTAGTCATTGCTACTAATTAGGTGGACAGTTCTTTATGAGTGGCCACTTTTTAACCAGCCAAATGGACAAATATAAGGGATCTACAGCTTTTAAGTGGAATCCGAACCACGCAGTGTTTGTCTGATTTTTGTCTAACTAAATATACAAGTCTTCTTCCCTATACAACCCCCGGGCGCTGACTATCATCCAACAGGGTCACCACGGATTTCTCAAGTAGTTTCCACTCGATGGCAACCACTGAGCGGACGCCTAGAAGCCAGTATAAAAACACGCCTACAATCTTCAAAACACTCTGTCCTTACTTAAACACTCTGTAGTTAAGTAACTGGGTTACAGCACTGCGCCAGTTGTGCCGACTAATGTTTATACAGTATATTAATAATCATAAGACACTGGTATTCTTACTTCAACCGTTTAATAACACTAATATGGATAGTCATTCATAGTAAAAATATTCATTTGATCAACTTACTTTACCAAAATCCAACCATATAGGAAGGGTGGGGTTTTTTTACCTTTAATCAATTTTTTTCTCATCTTTGGCCTTGTAAATTTGTTATTTATGGTAATTACTTCATACCAACAAAAAAATAAATAAAATAATTCTTGAAAAATTATGCTCTCTTTGTCGAAAAGCTTTATAATAATAGCGTAAAAATCTATATTTGAGCGATGATATTCCTACAGATCAGTAATATTCCTATAGAGCAATAATATTCCTACAGAGAAATAATATTCCTACATAGCAATAATATTCCCACAGAGCAATAATATTCCTACAGAGCAATAATATTCCTACAAAGCAATAATATCCCTACAGAGCAGTAATATTCCTACAGAGCAATAATATTCCTACAAAGCAGTAATATTCCTACAGAGCAGTAATGTTCCTACAGAGCAATAATATTCCTATAGAGCAATAATATTCCTACAGAGCAATAATATTCCTACAGATAATTAATATTCTTACAGAGCAATAACATTCCTACAGAGCAATAATATTCCTACAAAGCAGTAATATTCCTACAGAGCAGTAATATTCCTACAGAGCAGTAATATTCCTACAGAGCAATAATATCCACA
>JAQJVL010004939.1:0-39720 GCA_035578905.1 Stictocephala bisonia
TCAGATAAGACATCGTAGCTGCGGTGAGTCGTCGAGAACCTGAGCCCGAGAGCAGCGATGACGATAACGAGGGAAGCGGCACCGGCGGCAGTGAGCTAGTATCGCACTCCGACGCAGCAGCCGCATTTGATCTTGCCCTAAGATACGCAGAGCAAAGCCCCGTGTCTACACCTACTGACCTATTGTTTCTGCGACGATGGCGCAGCACTGCTTCTTCAAACAGGTTTTCTTCTTTAAAACAATTGAAGTTAACTGACATGACTAAACTTTCTTAAAATTTGTAATGTACTGTACTCTACTTTACTTGATATACATTTATATACTGCACTTAAAACCTAAATAAACCGTTTTCGTTGCAGAAACATGTACAGTACTGTTAATTGCTCATCCTTCACTCTAACTTGCACTAAAAAAAAAAAAAAAAAAAATCGGCGCAGGCCGCCAGTTTGGATTATCCGGAAATTCAGACTAACGAGGTTCGAATTAGCGGGGTTCTAGTGTAGTTCATGTAAAAAAATAAAAAAAAAATCACCATTGCATAGACAAGAAAAAGTTGTTTTGGAAAATTATTCATATTTTACCAATAATCAAATTTATATATTTTTAGTTTTTTTGGGAAAATAAAAATATTACCACGAAAACAAATTTTTTTTGGAATTGTTTGTTTACATAAAACGCAAAAATAAAAAAATGTGCAAAGTTACAGTATGATCATTGTAGGTAATCAAATAGTACATGTAAAAATTCTAAAAAATTACCATTTGAACTGACAAGAAAATGTTGTTTAGGAAAATAGTCATATTGTACCCATACACAAAGTTTTATATTTTTAGTTTGTTGTGGAAAATAAAAATTTTACCACAGAAACAAAAAATTACGTAACAATCCAAAAATAAGGGGTATGAATAATTTTTTTCTACATGTACTTTATTAGTACAATCTATTTAGCTACAAGAAAATGTAAAATATATGAAAATATTCCAAAAAGTATAAAACTTATAACACCATAAGTTAGAGTGCGCAAATTGTGTAAACGGCACTTAAAAATTGTGCACATTATAATCATAACAAAAAATAGAAAATAATTTCTAGAATTGTTTAGGTACTAAAACTTGATAGATGACATATTTTTGAATAGAAATATACAAGAATTGTTAGATTACAACCAAAAATAAAATATGAACAACAACTTTGAGCAAAAGCATAAATTATGCCGTTACTCACTTTTGGATAGCAAGCTAAAAAGGTAAACAACAATATTTTTTGTAAAATACCAATGCAGCTAAAACATAGTAATTTGTTTTTTTGGATAGAGTAATTTCATTATCTACAGACTGACATTTATTACACCTTATTCTGTCTTCTGGTTATTCTTCAGTCATGCGACAAACATTGGCCATTTTTCCCACTCCTGACCTCCCCACCAGGTGGGAATTGAAAGGAAGTTTCTTGTTGAATATTTTAATTTTATTTCCTACATTTATACAATTGCATAAAAAATATTAACCTGAAATGTATAGAATAGAACATTCTGCGTCAATTGGTACCTACTTTGTCGTGCTTGCTTGATGATAAACATATGTTTCATTGATTTTAACGTAACAGCACAAATTATGCTGTACCTCACTTTTAGAAGGGAAATTGTGAACCACATAAATTATGTAGTTCGTCATGATTCACGATCTAGGGTTAAAAATGAGTTAATTATCAGAAGAGATAATTTCATCGGGCAGAAAACTTGTTTCACTGATAATCGAAATTTCATTTACAAGAAAATTTAATAGCTTATAAATAAAAAAAATTTTCAAATGTATTTTTTTATGCTGAACACGAAAATATAATTTTGGTTTTGAGAAAAATGTGATTTACACTAACATAAACACTTTTAACAAATCTAATGTAACCAAACTTTACGTATCCTTTACTAAAATTTGAGATTTGCATTAAATTCTGGTACCTGACATCTGGGAAGGCTGGTGTGAATTTAGTGTTTGTGGTTAATAGTTGGTGTTTATAACGATCACATTATGGCCGCTAATTGCATTTCGCCTCAAAAGTAATTTCTCATTTTATCTCAAGAAATAATTGTTAATATCAGTAAACCTACTTTTTAACAAACTAATTTTATTTGTCATATTATTCCCTTTAATTAACGTGAATTTACCAACATTTTGTTCACGATGTAGTCTTTTTTACTCTGTAAACTTGAATTTGAAAATTATTTATCAAGATCATAGAAAAACTACTTTCGCAGTAAATCATTTATAGTGGTCATATGCACAATGATAAAAATAAAAAAAATAACAAAGAACGGGCACTTTATTTAAAAGCAAATTACAATATTTGTTCAATACAGTATATAATAGCATTTTAGTATAGGTTTGTGTAAGTAAATAAAATTAGTTTTTTAGGCCAAAGTGTGGGACAAAAATAAAGGTAAAAATTAACAAAAAAAGTTCCTGTGAAGATGTGTCCTATCTCGCTTAGTTTGGCATATGTCTGTCCGTATGTGTGCTTTTAAAAAAAAACTTATCTCCTAAATGGTATTAGCTATAGTTTTGAAACTTGATATTAAACTTTACACCACCTAATATACTTTAAAAATATAAAATAATATTTTTACCCATTTCTAAATGGCGGCCGTTTGAATATTTTAATGCGAAGTTTCATGGAAACCAAAACAAAATCAAAAAATTGTTACGATACCTAATATTTGGCTTACAAATAAGCAAATCGTTTGGTACTTCATTTGTTACAATCGGTAATGACAGTAAATAACCAAGCAAATGTAATTTTTCTGATTGTGTGCAAAGTGTTTTTTCAATGTTTGTTCAATACTTGTGTCTATTGACTTGAACAAAACCACCAGTCAAATTTTGCACACAATCAGAAAAATTAAATTTTCTCAGTTATTTACTGCTCGATTATAACAAATGAGGTACCAAAAGAGTTGCCTCTTTTTAATCATTTCCTGTTTTGCCCCATACTTTTCAAACACCCTGTATAATTGTGTTCAGTATAGCCTATAAAACTAGTAAAAGGAAAAAGCTCTAACTCAATAGGCTATATTTTAACCCTTTCCACACCTAGGTTTGATATATCAAACTGCACTGTAATAGTGAAAATCGCCATGGTCATATATATTGGACTAATCGCATTCATTTTATTTTGCAAATTTTTAAACTTGTACGAAACATGAAACAGTGCAGTATTAACTGAGCTTCTCAGAAAAATTACTTTCATTGCCTTTTCGTCACATATACTGTATTTTTATTTTTCTGGGGTTATAAACTTTGTCTGTCAGTGTGCTACCTTCATGGTTAGTGAGTTGTAAGGGTATCAAAGTGTTGCTATTTCAGTTATAACTCATCAGCTGAAAAACTAAGTACTGCTCGCAAGGCTTACCAACATAAGTTAAAAAAGATTTGTACTCTTCAGTTTTCAAGAGTTAACTCTTGTTTTCAAGTTTATTAGTTTTTTTATAAAAAATTGTTATGTTGAAAATTATTTCAGAACTTGATAAGCATGTTTTTACAATAAAAATTAAGTATAACACTTGTTATTAAAATACTTATAACACTGAGAAAAATTTTAAAAAATTGAAAATTGCTCAAAGATAGTCCATTATTTATAAATGATGTAGTCATAGTGATGTGGGCCGGGCAAATACCCAGTGGTCAGGACATTTATAAACGGGCATTTGCCCAAAGCAATTCTAAGCGCCCAAAAACTGGGCGTTTATGAAAAAGGTAGTTTTAACCTTTAATTGCTTTTAGATATTTAATAGAGTGCCTACTGCCAATACATTTCTTCAAGACCAGTACAGAGTTCCTAAAAATTACTTTAAATAAGACCATTATCAAAGGTGTAGTTTTTTAACAAACCTTGAGCTTGTTAAAATATAGTCCTTAAAACTTGTGTATAGTATTTGCCAAAACCCCATACCATAACTGAGTGCCTTAATATATTGTGGAATTGTTAAACATATTT
Source organism: Stictocephala bisonia (assembly GCA_035578905.1). NCBI lineage: Eukaryota > Metazoa > Arthropoda > Insecta > Hemiptera > Membracidae > Stictocephala > Stictocephala bisonia. The sequence goes on from JAQJVL010004939.1 coordinate 3,991, forward strand.
TCTATATATTACTTTACATTTGCACCCTATAAATGCTAATAATGTGATTAAAGTAATTTATAATAAATTAAATTAGGAGGATGAAAATTATTTTGAAAGGTGTGAACAACTAAAATATGAACTATTGAAAAAAGATATTTTCAATAACATTGAGAGGCAGTTATCAGACAAATATATTCTCATTGTGAATTTGTTAGGCCTACCCCTACTGGTTTCAATACAAAAATAAAATTACTCACTTTTCATTCAAGGAGACTGGATAAAGAAATAATCTAGGATACAAATTATTGAGTGATGATTGGAGGCATTGAATGGAAGGAAAGGAAATAGTTTAAATTGTCTATTTAAAAAAATTAACATGTAAGAAAAGTAATAATAATAATTTGTATTTGTAGTCTGAATGTCTAAATATCTTTTCTTAATTCCCAATTATAAAACTAACACTTATGTGTCGAATAGTAAACCAACATTTTCAATTTTTATATAAAGCAACTAAATACACAAAATATTTTCCTTTGATAAGCTTAATATAAATATAATATAATCCTTTAACTATATAGGCCTTTTGTATATATATATATTTTGAGATTTAAAAATATATTAATAATTATGATCATAACACTTTCATCTATTGTTGAGGCCTATTTATATTTAAAGTAAATAAATGCCCGGGCATTTAGGGATTTTGGGCATTTGCCTGGACATATTCCCTGGACATTTGCCCTGATTATCCTCCATTTGAGTCATGATATAAATGGCCGGGCATTTTACATCAAATGGACGGTTAAATATACTCACAACTATAAAAGAAGTGGTAGCACTAGCCATTAGTGAGCCTAGGTTATTGTTTATTACAATAAATTTAAAACACTTGAAGTCCTTTCAAAACATATGTCGAATACTTCAAGATGTTTCCAAATTGGCTATTAAAGGAACAATTAAATTATTATCTTAAAAATGTTGGAATTTTAAACTTGATAATCAAAGATGAACATTTTCATACATAAATTGCGGTCTGGGACCTGACTAGAGAAGGTAGAGAAAAGAACTGATGTTATTAAAGCTGGTATCTAGCTAATTTAAGTTCAGCGACTACTTACAGAAAATATTTTTGGAGAATTATAAGATCTGAACTTATCAGTGTAATCTTGTAAAAAGTTTTCAAAAGTGAGCAAATTAATAGTTATGTATACGCTTTTTACAAGAACTGATTTTGTGTCAGAATAGTGAAATCAATTTAATAATTTCAAGTATTTTAGATTATTCAAGTAATTAACTTATAAAAACTGTACAATATAACTAACAGATATTTTTAATGTCATGCTTGTTGGCTATTTTGAGATTACCTTTTCTATAGCAAAATTCTCAAAAAATACCTATTTTCAAGACTTATTGTTGAGTTTTGTGTCTTTATTATCACTATAAAATGGTAATATTGTATTGAAAATTGACTACTGTTGAATATTGGGAGTAAAAAAATTTAATTTTCTAATTTATTAATTAGTTTTTAAAATATTTAATTTGTTGATTTTATGCTTAGTTATTTACAAACATGTTGAATAAAGACTGCAGTGGTATGAAAATTAGTCATGGTTACACTAAACAGTTTTGTTGTTTTAGCATTCTTTGAAAGCCAGTCTAGAACTGTTATCAGTATACATTCCAGTTACAATGTGCTAGGTAAAACTGTTTACATATTAGTTATGATTCCAAGAAACAGTTTTGCTTTGTTAGCATTCTTTGACAGCCAATTGAAAACAGCTATTCATAACACACTGTTGTTATGAGCCAGTATTCTAGGTATAATATCAAGTTATTAATAAGAATAAAATAGTTTGGCTTTAGAAAAAGAAAAGGTATTTTATGGTTAAATTAATTTTGTTCTACCTTTTTTAAAATATATTTTTATTCTTTATGACCTTCAATTTGACTTTTAGTTTAACAAAAAAATGTTTGCCAAATAATTAAAAGTCTGAAGAAAAAATTATACACTTGATGAAAATTAATTACATTCTTATTTATGTAATTTTTTTTCTTGACTTATACAGAGGGTGAGTCATGTAAGGTGTCCTAAATGGATAGCGGGAGAATGGTATGAATTATAAAAAAACTGAGAACACCAAACCCACTAAGTCATGTGTAGGGAATCCACTGAAAATAGTTTCATTTCATTATATTTAAAGAATATGCCAAAACTGGTGGTTCGGATTCCCGATAATCTCAAAATGTTCTAATGCAAACGTGTGTTACATTGTACATCACACTCCTTTAAAATTAAATGTTAACTTGAAAAAAATTTGTGAAATGGTGAAACCATTTCAAAATTGTGGACCATAACATAAAAAATTGGCCTTTTGCAATAGAAAATTTAAGCTTAAAATTCTATTTGTTTAGTAAATTTCCTACAAAATGTCGTGGACCATAACATAAAAAATTGGCCTTTTGCAATAGAATATTTAAGCTTAAAATTCTAATTGTTTAGTAAATTTTCTACAAAATGTCGTGCAACATAATCATATTCAAACAATCTTTCTTATCCTCAAAAGTATAAATATTTTGAAAACGTTAAAAAGCAAGTAACTCAAAATTCTTAAATGTAAAGATATGTCATGTAGTACCTAATTTAAAAAGTCTTTTAAAAATAAAACTTTTTTATATTCAAACCATTTTGGAATGGGATCTCAAAAATTACTATTTTAACAAATGATCAATGTTGGACTTTTTTATTAAAACTATAATAATAAATTAGTGTCGGTATTCAAAGGCAGCTTAGGTATGCATTTATATAACAAAGCAGTACAAACATGTTGTACTAAATGTAATGTTATGCTTTTCAAAAATACTTTATAATTGATATATCTAAAGGCCATGGTCTACATTTTAATTTGAGCAGTAAAATCACTTCAGGTGTTTATATTGATCAGCTGTTTAGTTCTTCATAATCAGCTGTTTCTATTTTTGACTGTTTATTATTGAATTATTAAAAACAAATAACCTCCACGTTTCAGTGTGTTAAATAATTTAACACGTTTAAGTCCTATATTGAATTACAAATCATTTGATAATAATTAGACTAGGAATATCTATGAAACATTGGTTACACTGATGAAGAAGCTTTTCAAATGCTAAGGGTGTTGGGTGAGTGTTACCAGAACTTCCATGGTGCTGAGATATTGTATTCTCTACGCTTTCCTGATTTGCAGCATGAAAGCTGAAAGAGCTTTGACCCCTCAGCACAATGGAGGGGGGGGGGCTAAATAAAAAAGGGGGAAAGATACAAAAAATCGGAGGGTTTTTGTTATCTTTGTTTGGGTAGGTAGGTGGGCCATTACCACCGTGTATGGGTGGGTGGGAGGGCCATTACCACTGTCCGTTATGGGTGAGCGGAAGAGCATTGCCCCCCACTGATATGGGCACAGCTGATGTAACATAATAATATGTTTTGAACTCACCACCTCGCGTGTATGGGGTCTTGGGTGAGTCAATACCATCGTGCGTGTATTGGTGGGTGGATGGGTCAGTACCACAGTACGTGTATGGGAGGGTGGGTGGGTGAATACCACCTCACGTGTATGGGGTTTTAGGTATGTCAATGCCATCGAGCATGTATTGGTGGGTGGATGGATCAGTACCGCAGTACGTACAATGTATCTACCCACCCAACAGCCCATACACGCACAATGGTATTCATCCACCCACCCGCCCATACACGCACAATGGTATTCACCCACCCACTCGCCCCTACACATACAGTAGTATTGATCCACCAACCCGCCCATTCGCATAGAGTGCTGCTTTATTAAGTCTGTTGATACCTAAATTAAGTCAATACATACACTGAGTGTTATTATAGTTTATAATAACGAAGCAAAAAAAGTATAAAAAAGTGAATAGTTTCAGCATTGAAATTTTTTTAAAATGACAGTTTTTGAGCTCTCATGCCAAACGGTTAGAAATGGACAAATGGTTTGAATGTACAAAAAGGTTTATTTTTAAAAGACTTTTAAAAAGAGGGACAACATGACATACCTTTTTATTTAAGATTTTTAAGTTATCAGCTTTTTAACTTTTTCAGAATATTTATAATTTGGGGGGTAAGTAAGATTGTTCAAATATGATCATGTGACATGTCATTCTGTAGCAAATTTACTAAATAATTAGAAATTTAAGATTAACTTTTATATTGAAAAACAATAGAATAAATAGAGTGATTTTTGCAAATATAAATGAATTTTTTATGTTTTGGCCCGCCATTTTGAAATTGTTAAATATTTGTACACAATTTTTGTAACAAAACATTTAATTTTAAAGGAGATTTAAAATGATATACAATGTAATATACATTTGTATTTTAAAATTTTGAGATTTGGAATCCGAACCACCAGTTTTGGCATATTCTGTAAATAGAGTGAAATGAAACTATTTTCATTGGATTCCCTACACATGACTCGGTGGGGTTTGGTGTTCAGTTTTATTATAGCTCACACTGTTCTCCCGCTATCTATTTAGGACACCTTATGTGACTCACGCTATATATTTTATGATTCCAGACATGTTTTAATTTGTAAAAATAAATGTTCATATGTTAATTATTACGTTTTTACTTCAATAAAATGTGATTATTTCGTTTTTTAGTCAACAGTATGTAAACGGATCATGGAAAAACTGGGTCAAGTTGACATGGACCATACTGAAAGACAAGTTGTAACAATCAGTCAAGACAGCTTTTACAGAGAACTATCCCCAGAGGATAAAATTAAAGCAGCCAAAGGGCAGTTCAACTTTGACCACCCAGGTTAGTCTGGTTCAGTGACTTAATCTATTCCCCCTCCATCCTTTAATTTGTTGCAATTGACTCATTCCATATTTATTTGACATAAGACAATTGTATTTATTTATGTTTTATTTATTTTTCTTTACCTTTTTAGGTTTTATTTATAATATTTTCATGTTACTGTACAGTTATCTTAAGCAAAATATTTTTTTATATTTCACCCGAAGTTTATATTCTAATACCAAAACATACACAATAACTTCAAATTTGAACTTGTTATAGGTTAGTACAGTATTATTGTTTTGAAAATAATTTAAGTCAGGTTTTTTTTTGGATAGATATAAAATCAGAATCAGCGAATCCCATGTCTGGAGTGGTACATATTTAAGCTTCAGGATTGTTTAGGACACTACTTCTTCTTCTTATTGTCTACACCAGTGGCATTTTTAACTTATGTATAAACGTTGTTATGGGACAGCGGTCCAAACCCCTCAAGCAAATTTTAGTGGACCTCCCGGTATTTGAACCCGTGACAATCTGCATATGAAGCAAAAGTGCTAACCTCTAGGATAGTAAAAGGCCTTGATAATTTTATCTGACCGTTGTCATTTTGATCATAGTGGGAGAGCATTGTGGGAGGGTTGGTGGCATCTAGAGACAAATGAGAGCCCCCAGCAAAAAAAAAATTAATGTTCATAGAAATTTTTCTGAATTCTTTAGAACTTGGTAAAACATGTAAGGTTTAAAGTAAATGCATCTTCAAGAAAATACTTTCATATTGACTAAAAATGTGTTTATAATTGGGTTGGACAGAAAACACCTGTGTATATGTGCGTGTTATATTAGCACATATACAGGGTGTTCAAAAAGTCAGAGGACAATTTAATATTGTTTAGACCGTTACAGATAAAGGTACAAAACTTAGCACGTTGCTGCTGAACTTAAAAAGCTATTTTACCATGTATTCAGTAATCCACTACCTTCGTAGGAGGATGGCCCACTAGGAGTCGGAAGAAAATCTTAATGTAAGCATAGGTCGATATACATACCATTTTAAAGGTCTTAGCTAGTAGAACATCATACTTCAAATTAGACCTCAAAAGGTTAATCCTAAACAAAATGGCAGGGCTCGAAAGTTTCAATACCGATCTTATGTGCAAGATTTTAAACCGCCACCATTTTTTGACGGATAAAGCTTTTGAAGTGCGGTTTGCTGCATTCTTCTATTCTTGACCAGCCCTTTAAAATGATGTGCATATCAACACATGCTTGCACTAAAATTTTTCTACTGACTCCTCATGGACCGTTCCCATAGAAGAATAGCAACAATATTCAACCGCCCTCAGACTTTTTGAACACCCTGTATAGGGGTTTCAGCAGTGGAGAGGAAACACTCCACCACTCTGTCACCTGCGGTATTATTGCATCAGAGGAGAAATGTCCCACCATCCGCCACCTTACATTACACTGAAAAGCACATCTTTTAACCCTTTGCAGTCGGATATGCCACAAAAGTGGCAACATATGGTTTCTGTACTCACTCGGACTGATTATAGAAGCTTTTTATTCTCTGGTCGGGTATGCCACTATCGTGGCCGGCGCCATTGTCGTAGTCAGATCGGAGTAGTTTGTGATTGGTTTGTCCGTGAGCTCGGATCGGCCCCTTTCGTGGCATCTAGTGATTTCCCTATGTGGTAGGTTGAGCCACTTTCGTGGCAGTTCAATATATTTATTTTTATGTTTTTTTTTAACAGTTGTTTGGTTACTATGAAAACATAGGTATATTTCGTAACTAGTTTCAATCAGCTGGCAACATTGATCGCTTTTTAATATTTCGTCTATGCTTTTAAAATACGTCATTTCACAAGGTCAACATTCGCGCCATTTCACCTTGCTGCTTCTTGTTACTCTGCATATGTTTTATGTTTGTTTTGAGTGATTATTGTAAATATTTGTGAAGTGTGTGTGTGTATATAAATATTATTGTAGTGATTGTATATATTTGTAAGTATCAATTTCCTATTTGTTTATCATTTAACTAACACTGTACTTTATTTTATACAATACAATTCTTTATTTTATTATTGTACCAGTGTAAATAATATAAAATAATAAAATTTTAAAGTTGCCGTTTGAACATTATTTTTCCTAAAAAATAACATTAAAACAGTATGTATTTTTCAATGTATTATTTGTTGCATTATCAATGTATTTTTTCATAATACAGTATTTTATTATAATAGAAATACAAATTTAAGTAAACAATTAGCATATTACATATATTAAGATGTTATAAAAGTTTTAAAATTGCCGTTTGAACATTTTTTCCCCTAAAAAATAACATTTAAAAAGTATGTATTTTTCGATGCATTATTTGTTGCATTTTCAGTGTTATTTTTCATGAACAATGTAAGTGAACTAATACAAATAAAGTAAAATATTGAACCATTGTGTATTAGAGATGTTAAATAAATTTTTATAATGTTTTTATATCTATATTTGGTTTTTAAATTAAATAAAAACTTTGGGTGACTCTAAATGTAATAGATACGCAATAAAAGCTTCCGACATGGCAATGAACAGCGGGAGTTTGTATGCCGAGCTGACGGCGAAGCGGCCATTGCCACGAAAGTGGCCACTCCGACCTCGCGGGACAAAGTGGTAAGTTTGATGATCGAGTTGACACGGAACCATGTCGAGCCACAATAGTGGCATATCCGACTGGAGAGGACAAACCTTAAAACACTGTTCCTACTGAAAAGGGTTAAAAATTGCATAGGCTTATGTAAATAAAACATTAAATGTAACTAGTTATAAATATTTCAATAAGACGGCAGGTCAATGAACATTATAATTACATTATAAGTATTTAAAATATAATTTAATAAAAGCAAAGTAATATAGTAAATGAAATTATAATGTAACCTCAATATAACTCAGTAATGATAACTAATCGTGTTATATCAGCTGATTCCTCACTCCTATCACGGCTCCTTTTGTCCCTCATGCCAACTAGAATTTCAACTGTGCCAGATTTCAGTCCCTACCACATGCCTGGCCCATAAATGGTCACATAGCACGATGGTTGACATAATGGGAGAAGCTGGCCACAGAATGGCCATCACGTGGCCTACTGTCTACTCAAGTATTCTTGATGACAGTGTTAAATCAGTCCAGTGGTGGGAGAAGAGTTATTTTCTCTTTCACTTCTACGATTAACTTGATCTTTCCCCACTGCTTTCATTAGGTGGCTGTTTAAGCAGCTGAACTGCTGTCTGTATTTTGTATTCATAGAATTGAATCTGATCAGATTAGTACAGTAGAAATATTAAAGATGCTGATTTAAATACACATGAAATGTTCATCTTTAATATAATTTAAGACGTATTGTAATTTGTGTTAACTTTTACATTTTATATGAATGTTAATTTAATAATCGTTTTATAATGTTCAGTTAAATTTAATTGTTGAGCTTAAACTAGCTTATTAGAAATACTAATTAATTATGTAACAGCAAAACCAGTTACATAACATTGAAAATTATATATATTGGATTAAGATTTTATGTTGTTTTTCAGATGCGTTAAATGATGAACTAATATATAAAACCCTTCAAGATGTGCTGGCTGGAAAGAAATGTGAAATACCTGTGTATGACTATCGCACAAATTCAATGTGAGTAAAATCAATATTTACGGTTTTGTTTTTTTTTTAATTGAGACATTTTTATATTACGATATTATGTGTAAAGTCAAAAGATGCTTAAATATTACTACTAACAAAGCACAGTATTGATGAATGTAAAGATATAAAGTGTTGCTGATCTTTCGCTATTTAATGTATGTTGCATACATTTTATGGGTTTGGAATTATGATAGATTAATTGACAGTTTTTTTTTTTACATTTTATAGAGCTATCTTGTAACAGATCTAATAGTTTTTTATTTAATCTATCAGATTAATGATTGGGAAACTATTTAAGGAATAAGTAACAGCATCTTCTTACTTTACTTATTTTCTGTATCTCCTTTAGGCTTCCAGAAGAGCCTTCTATTTGTCCTTGTATACACAAGTGCCTTCACTTCGCCCCAAGTCTTGTTAACCTCCTTTGCTTCTTTAACCATAGTTCTCTGACAGGTTTCTTGGGGACGACTCTTCTCCTGGCACTTTGCGGATTTAAATCAGGAACTTCTTACTCAATGGTTCCATTTAGCTTCCCAAGTGTATGCCCTAACCATCTCCATTTCTCCCCTAAATCTGCAGCTTAATTTGAACTTGGCCTGTTTTTCTCCGTAGATCTTAATTTTTAATGATATCAGGCAATGGGTGTTCATAATACGGCGAACATCAAGTATTTATTAACAGGTGCCTCCACCGTAACTTGTCACTAAAATTAGTCTATTTATGATTGAATTGAAAACTTTGTATTTTATACAATTCTAATAATTTTAATACTGTTAACAGAAAACTTTGTTTGTTACGTTAAACTTTAATTCTTTTTCAATGATATATACAGTCAATGAACTTCAAATGTCTGCTGAAATACATATTAAGGCAATTAATAGGAGATAGGGTTTCCCAATTAATATTCAATTTCTACTCCTCTTGTGACATGTTTCATATCTTAACTGAAGATAACAAAATACACCTCTATGTCAAGATTATATTAAAATAAAAAATGTTCTAGTCTCTTATTCATCCGCAGGTATAGTATCAGTGTGCTGGCATGTGTATTTTTTCTTAAAATTTTAATATTATCTTGAATTTACATGTGAACTTTGATGTTTAAGTTTTATGTGTAATAATGATGAAACAAAACCTAAAGATGGATCACTCGTTCTGAAATGTGTCGTACAGTTCTTTCATGTTGGACAGATGACTAAAACACATATGTATTAGTTGATCATCTGTCTGTGGTTAAAATGACCGATTTTAATAAATTTTACAGTGCTCCAATTTAACAACTATTTCATTCTTTGTAACAAAATGAAGAGTATTATTTATCATGAACATGATTTATTAACATTGAGGTTTTTTGTTTCAGAGTTCCCAACCAGTCAACAACAGTGTACCCAGCTGATGTAGTGCTCGTGGAAGGGATTCTAGTTTTTTATTATCCAGAAATAAGAGAATTGTTCCATATGAAGCTTTTTGTTGATACGGATTCTGACACAAGACTTGCACGAAGAGGTAAATTATATTTAAGTGACAGACTAGGATCTTTGCTTACTGTTGTTCAGTTCATTCTAATATTGAAGGATACTTGGCCCTTTGTGCAGATCTTTATACATATACAGGGTGATTGGCACTTTAAAATTTTACTGGGTCATTTTAAATGGTATTTGGAATAAAACAGTGGTTTTAGAAGTTTGTTATTAAAATTTCATATTAAATAGCGATTTATAAAGGATTTTTTACAAAATTAGTGACCTTTTCTTATAATAATCGTTATAATAAAATCCTATAATAAAAAAGGTAAGTTTTTCCTATAATAATCTAAATAAAATATTGTGGTATATTCTTAAAGAACGTTAAATTTCTATAGGAATAAACTGTTTTTCATTAAGATTGATTGCCTTTTATTGTGGTTCAAGGAGCATGAAAGTAAAAAATTTTTAAGTTTAACAAATTCACTTCTAACTTTAAGAGGACTTTTTATTACCAAAAAGCGAATGTGAAAGGTGTCAAACTATCTTAAACCCTTTCCTAATAAATCCTCTTTTATTTGGTACATTTGTACCGGGTCTTGGACCGGTACAGTTTCGTTTTTTTTTTTTTTTGTCGTCTGCCAGGCTGCCTGAGATTCGTTTTTGCCCTGCGTTTCGCGTAGTTCATAGCCGTTGGCCCAGTTCCGTTTCGTTCCGTGTTCCAGCAGCTTCGGTCAGGTTGGCCTGTCTGTTCAGTCTAGGTTGTTCTAGAAGAGTTCTACTCGGCCGAACCTCCTTACCATGTTTGGCTAGACAAACTAAAACTCCAGGGTCCTCGAGTGGGACTTTCAGCCCTCAGCCTGCCGTCCGGGGGAATTTCGATCTTCTGCACTGCTCGCCTGGCCTGAGGACCATGCTGGAGCCTGGTTTCGCCCGCTACCCTCTCTACAGCTTTGGGTATAATTCTTCAGTCCTCAGGTCAGTGTGTTCTTTTTTGTTCCCGGCGGCTGAGCTGGGGGTTTTGATGTGGATTTTTAATTTATAAAAAGAAAAACAGAAAAGAAAAGGGCAGTGAAATATAAGAAAAAAGAAGAAAAAAAATCTGTGGAACTTTATGTGGCCTAGGCCTAAAACCCAGAAAAGTGATTTTTGCAACACAGCCATGGGGACTTAATTTTTTTTTATTAAAGAGGGAAAAACTTTTAAAATACCCAAAGATTTTTTTTTTGATGTTAATATTGATTTATATCTATATTTATGGTTATTTAGTTTACTTAGTATTTGGTTGTTATATTTTTTTTAGATTTTATATTGGTTAGGTCCCCATTGTTTTAAGTTATGTTATTTATTTATTTAAATGTTTAGGCCTAGTGATCGTTATTTATTTTTGTTGTTGTTAATTGTATTATAGATGTCTTGAAGTGCATTTTTACTCGAACGGTACCGTGTTAGATTTTCTTTTTAATTGTTTAATTTTTTAAACTCACCAAAAGGGGATTATTGTGCTTTGCTTAATTTTTAATTCGGAGCTGCCCAGGGATTCCGGCTTACTCCCTGGCCCGGTGGAATCAAGGGATGTGTGGGCTAAATTGCCGGTTTAAATGTTGTGATCCAAAAAATTTCTAAATTTTCACTTTTATTTGGGGCTTAATATTTTCTTACGTTTTGGGAGTCTCAGGCCAAACTGCAGATAGGCCAGGTAATTGTTCACTTTGGTATTTGTAGAGTTTGTGGTATTTATAGCGTTTGTTATTATTGTGTTGTATCTTGTTAATTTAGTGTTTATGGTTATTGATTTAAGTGTTAATTTATTGTTTCGGCCTTCTGCCTCTTTTTATTGTGGCCTTCTGCCGTTTTGATTAATTAATTATTTTGATTTTTTTGGTAATAAACTAGTTTTGCTCAGCTGCCGAGTGTTATTTTGACCCTCCAACTGCCACCCGTGATCCCATCGCTCGACTTGTTTTGAGCCATCCCCCGGTTGGCACGCTTTCCAGCTTTGGTGGGGGGGATGGGTCTCAATTGGTAGCAGAGCGTGGTTGCCTAATAAAAAAAAAAAAAAAAAAAAAAAAAAAAAAAAAAAAAAAATTAATTCTTTCTTGGTTGTTGACGGTGGGTGTTTGCCAGTTAGTAGGCCATGGTTGGCCGACCTACCGTCAAGGTGTCTGGGTATTGTAAAAAAAAAAAAAAAAAAAAAAAAAAAATAAATTATTATTTAAAAACAAAAAAAATTAGAAAATAAATAATTTAACTTAGAAAAAAAAAAAAAAATTAGGCAATCCGCTTGGTTACTTTGTTGAATGGGTTTCATGGGTGGATTGGAGTGGTCGGCAGTGGCTCGGTAGGCTGAGGGTTTAGTTCGTCTTGGACCCTGGAGTTGTCGTTTTTTGTGTATTGTTGAGAATTTTGTTTTGCGAGATGGCCTATCTGCAGAATGTTGCGCTCCTGGTCAAGGAGGAGTTGATTTTCGAATTGAGGTCGCGGGGTGTGACTCCGGAAGGGGATGTTTTGAATCTCCGGAGGGTGCTGCGGGAGCAGTTGTCCGCGGGTACGGCGGTGGATTGGTCTGCTCTACTGGAGGTTGGTGATGAGTTGGCGGTTTGTAAACGTAAGGTGGAAGATTGGGAAGGGGTGTTAGAGGATTTGCAGTTTGAACCTCCAGTGGGTCGTGACCGGGCCTGCCGCCTTGCACGTTTGGGTCATCTGCTTGCCCGTTTAAGGCTGGTCAACCGGGCACCGGGGTTGGAGCCATCTGGAAGGGCGTGGATCTTGGAGAGTGTGGCTAGGCTGGAGGAGATTTTTCAGGCACTCTCCGGTTCCACGACTCCTACGGGTCTGGGTCAGCGGCCTAATTTTGCTCTGTCGCCTAACGTGTCGAGGCCGCAGGCTGAGACAACGGCTTTCACTGTGCCTGAGGTTCCTTCTGAGCCTGCAGGAGTTTCTGTTGAGGTCGCTTGTGGTTCGGCTCCAGCTGCCGTTCCTACTACTTCTTTGGGTTCACCTGCTCTTCTGCAGCTGAGCTACCACAAGCTACCTAACCCTCTCACGCCCATGATCCAGAATCTCCCTGTGATCGATGGGATGGATCCTGAGGAGCTTCTTAAGTTTCTGGTGGCCTTTCTCAGACTTAGTGAGATGCCCGGCATGCAGGCTGGGGACTTGCTTCGTCTGGTTTTCCCGTATTGTAGAGGTCCCGTTGGGGAGTTGCTGAGTTCTGTCTTGGCCAGTGATGCCTCGGTGGACTCGTTCCATCGAGAGTTACTTTCGTCATTTCTTCCCATTCGACTCAGGGAGAGGATGGTCATGGACAGATTTTATAGGTCGCAGGGTAGGGGCGAGTCTCTGGCAGCCTATGTCTCTTCAGTCAAGGAAGCTCGTCAAGCGTTGCGCCTCACCCTTTCTGAAGCTGACACCGTTCGTGTCATCCTGGATGGCATTTCTCCCGAAGAACGGTGCAGATTGGTTTTTGCTGGTGTTCCTTCGACTTTTCGGGAGCTGCATCAGCTGTGCATTGTTTCGCGCAGCGTGCAGTTCTCAGACCAGCAAGGGAGGGATTCTGAGAGTCATCGTGCTCTCCCCACCCGTCGACCGGCTATGTCTTTAGGTGTGAGTCAGCCAGTGGAGGGTCGTGGTTCTCGGCCTCCTGTTCTGTGTTTTGCTTGTGGCCAACCTGGTCACATTCGACGTGACTGTCCACGTGCTCGAGGTCGTGGGGCGGGAAACGCTCAGCGCGGGGGGTTGCCTCCACAGTAGCTCCCCGCGTTGTTGCGACTGACCGTGGCCATTTGCCTCTGACGCGTGCCCATCGCAGGAGCGTCGGGGATGTTTCGGGCCTTGCTGGCATGGCTTCCCTGGGACTTAGGGCGGTCACCTCGGTGTGTCCTGGCGTTTTTGTATCTTTTGGTGGTACGGTGTGTCGAGCCCTTCTTGATTCTGGTTCGGCATGCAGTATCATCAGCCTTTCTCTTTTTGAGTCCCTTGACGCCTTAGGACTTGTCAGGCACACCGAGCCTTCTTCTATTACTTGCTGGACGGCATCCCAAACTCCTCTACCCATACTTCTAAAGGCGTCATTACATTTTAAAATTGAAGGATTTTCCTGGAGGTGGGGTTTTCTTGTTGCCAAGGACCTGGCGGTTTCTTGTATCCTAGGGGCAGACTTTATTTCTAAGAGTGGTATGGTGCTTGACCTCCAGAAGCGCCAGATATTTTTCAAGTTTAATCGGCGAGTTTTGGTGCCTCTAGTAGGTGATTCTGACTGCCCTCCTGCAGTCAGAGAGGTGGGTTGTGAGCCCGAACAACCCAAGGTGGATCCAGTTGGTCATCTCCCCCCTGAGCAGGCGGAGGCCATTAGGAGGCTGTGTTTGCGGTTTCCTGATGTGCTTACGCCAGAGCTTGGGGTCACTTCTCTTCTGGAGTATGAGATCCACCTCACCGATTCTCAGCCAGTTAGAAGTCATCCGTACAAACTTGCTCCCCCAAAGATGGAGGTTATGAGGGCTATGATTGAAGATCTTCTGAGCAAGGGTGTGATTGAGCCGTCTCGTTCCGCTTATGCCAGTCCAGCTTTTCTTGTGCCCAAGCCTAATGGTAAGTCTAGGCTTGTGATGGATTATCGGAGGCTCAACGCTAAGGTCGCTATTGACTCGGTACCTCTGCCTGATTTGCATTCTGCGTTTGATTGGTTCGGTAAGGCTAAGTTTTTCAGTGTGTTTGATTTGAACCAGGCCTACCATCAGATTCCATTGAAGAAGGAATCACGGCCTATGACTAGCTTCTGTGTTCCCTGGAATCTTTACCAGTTCACTAGGGTTCCTATGGGTCTTGCTGTGGGTGCCCAGACTCTTACTCGTCTGCTTGATTCCATCTTCCATGATGTGAAGTTCAAGTTTGTCTTCAATTACCTGGACGATCTTCTTGTCTACAGTGAGACTTTCGGGGAACACATGCAACATCTGGAGGAAGTTCTTAGTCGCCTCAAATCAGCTGGCCTTACCGTCAATCCAGAGAAAGTCACTTTTGCTCGTCCTGAGATTTCTTTTCTGGGTCATCTTATCTCTTCTCGAGGCGTCTGCATAGATCCTGCGAGGACCCAGGGCATTCGGGATTTTCCTCCTCCCAGAGATGCCAAGGGGATTGCCCGTTTTGTGGGGATGGTGAATTTTTACCGTCGCTTCATCCCTAACGTGGCCGAGCTTGCTGCCCCGTTGAACGAGCTGCGAAAGAAAGGTGTCCCTTTTGTGTGGGGCCAAGCTCAGCAGACTGCCTTTGATGCTCTCAAGGAGGCTATCATGCAACCTCCTGTCCTGCGTATGCCTGATTTCAGCAGAGAATTTGTTCTTCAGACTGATGCCTCCTCCTCCGCCATTGCTGCTGTTCTTTCTCAGGAGTTTGATGGGGTCAGGCAGCCCATCGCTTTTGCTTCGAGGACGTTGTCTCACCAGGAACAGAAAGCTTCTTCCATCTATGAGTTAGAGTGTCTGGCTGTTGTCTTTGGTACGGACAAGTTTCGGCGTTTCTTGGAACACGCTGAGTTCTTGCTGGAGACTGACAATCAGGCACTGTCTTGGCTTCTAGCCCATCCCAGA
Organism: Stictocephala bisonia; assembly: GCA_035578905.1. NCBI lineage: Eukaryota > Metazoa > Arthropoda > Insecta > Hemiptera > Membracidae > Stictocephala > Stictocephala bisonia. The sequence continues at coordinate 19,500 of JAQJVL010004939.1, forward strand.
CAGCTCGGGAAAATTGGTCGCTGGGTGGTCAAAATTTCTGCCTTTAAGTTCCGAGTTCAACATCTTAGGGGTACCCAGAATGTCATCGCGGATGCTCTTTCCCGCATGTACCACGAACCCAGTGATCCACCGACTGAGGCTGTTGCTCAGTGTGGTGCTGTTCTTCTGGATTTTCCTCTGGCTTTTGACGACCTACTGTCCCATCAGCAGAAAGATCCTGAGCTGTCAGTCATCTTAGGTGAGCTTCAAGAGGGAGGTGCCCACCCTCCCTATTTTCTGTCCAAAGGGGTACTCTGTTGCCGTCCTCGACAGAGGGGTGAACCCCGTGTAGTGCTGCCTAGTCATCTAGTACCGATGGTCTTTCAGTATTATCACTCTTCCCTTGTGGGCGGTCATCTTGGCATTCATAAGACCATCGCTAAGATTCGTAGGTACTTCATCTGGAAGGGCATGGACCGGGATGTTGCTGGCAGAGTGCGGGCCTGTCACCTGTGCTCTCTCAGCAAGCCTAGTCAGAATGCAAGGTTAGGGTTGTTATCTTCTGAGGTGGCCGAGCGTCCTTTTGAGAAGGTGTTCATCGACTACGTGGGTCCTTTTCCCCGTAGCAAGTCAGGTAGCTCCTACCTACTTGTTTGTGTGGATGCTTTCTCGAAGTTCGTTTGGCTTTTCCCACTTCGGAGTGCCACGGCTAAGCTCACCATCCGTGCTCTCCAGTCCCAACTCTTCCAGCACTTTGGTGTGCCTTCCACTCTTGTGTCCGACAACGGTAGCCAGTTTACCTCCCATGAGTTTCGTAGGTTCTGTTTTGGCAATGGTATCAGGCATGTGACTACCTCTCCTTATTACCCACAGCCTTCTCATGCAGAGCGGTTCAACCGCAATCTTCGGTCTGCCCTTATTACCTTCCATGCTGAGAAGCAGAACACCTGGGATGAGAGTCTCTCTTGGCTCCAGCTTGCTTTTAATTCTTCCAAGCATGAGAGTCACAATGCCACTCCCTTCGAGATTCTACATGGCTACCCTCCTAACAACCCTTTGTCCAACTTGTGGAGGTTAGAGGATCTTCTACCTACGCCAGGTGCCACTGACGTAGTGTCCACGTGGCGGGCTGCTCGGCGCAACCTGCTACGTGCTAGAGAGAGAGTAAGGAGGAGGTATGATAAGGGTCGTACTCCTAACCCTTTTCAGGTTGGAGATCTGGTTCTTTGTCAGGCTCACCCGGTCAGTTCGGCCGCGGAACGAAGAGCTGCAAAGTTGTGCTATCGGTGGTCTGGTCCCCACCGCATCGACAGGTTTTTGTCACCGGTGACTGCTCGGCTGGTTGATCCCCAGTCAGGCAGGGTGTTTAGGAAAGCCCATGTGTCCCAGCTTAAGGCTTTCCGGGGAACGGTTGGTCCAGGAGTTGGTGTTCCTGGGGGTTTCTTGGGGCAAAGAGATTGATCACCTCTGCGCCCTAGGTGGCTGTTCTGAGAGAGTCTTTTTCTCTCTCTTTTTTCTTGTCGGGCCCGACAGTCAGGGTAGTTTGCTCCCTGTTCGAGGGGTTTCCCCTCTTAGGTTCTCTTGGACGTCCTTGGAACACCACTCTTCGGAGGTCTTCGTCTTCTCTTGGTTCCCTGAGGTACCGAGTTTGCTCCCCTGCCTGGGTGTGTTGAGGTTTGCAGAGGGAGGTTGTACCGGGTCTTGGACCGGTACAGTTTCGTTTTTTTTTTTTTTTGTCGTCTGCCAGGCTGCCTGAGATTCGTTTTTGCCCTGCGTTTCGCGTAGTTCATAGCCGTTGGCCCAGTTCCGTTTCGTTCCGTGTTCCAGCAGCTTCGGTCAGGTTGGCCTGTCTGTTCAGTCTAGGTTGTTCTAGAAGAGTTCTACTCGGCCGAACCTCCTTACCATGTTTGGCTAGACAAACTAAAACTCCAGGGTCCTCGAGTGGGACTTTCAGCCCTCAGCCTGCCGTCCGGGGGAATTTCGATCTTCTGCACTGCTCGCCTGGCCTGAGGACCATGCTGGAGCCTGGTTTCGCCCGCTACCCTCTCTACAGCTCTGGGTATAATTCTTCAGTCCTCAGGTCAGTGTGTTCTTTTTTGTTCCCGGCGGCTGAGCTGGGGGTTTTGATGTGGATTTTTAATTTATAAAAAGAAAAACAGAAAAGAAAAGGGCAGTGAAATATAAGAAAAAAGAAGAAAAAAAATCTGTGGAACTTTATGTGGCCTAGGCCTAAAACCCAGAAAAGTGATTTTTGCAACACAGCCATGGGGACTTAATTTTTTTTTATTAAAGAGGGAAAAACTTTTAAAATACCCAAAGATTTTTTTTTTGATGTTAATATTTATTTATATCTATATTTATTGTTATTTAGTTTACTTAGTATTTGGTTGTTATATTTTTTTTAGATTTTATATTGGTTAGGTCCCCATTGTTAAGTTATGTTATTTATTTATTTAAATGTTTAGGCCTAGTGATCGTTATTTATTTTTGTTGTTGTTAATTGTATTATAGATGTCTTGAAGTGCATTTTTACTCGAACGGTACCGTGTTAGATTTTCTTTTTAATTGTTTAATTTTTTAAACTCACCAAAAGGGGATTATTGTGCTTTGCTTAATTTTTAATTCGGAGCTGCCCAGGGATTCCGGCTTACTCCCTGGCCCGGTGGAATCAAGGGATGTGTGGGCTAAATTGCCGGTTTAAATGTTGTGATCCAAAAGTTTTCTAAATTTTCACTTTTATTTGGGGCTTAATATTTTCTTACGTTTTGGGAGTCTCAGGCCAAACTGCAGATAGGCCAGGTAATTGTTCACTTTGGTATTTGTAGAGTTTGTGGTATTTATAGCGTTTGTTATTATTGTGTTGTATCTTGTTAATTTAGTGTTTATGGTTATTGATTTAAGTGTTAATTTATTGTTTCGGCCTTCTGCCTCTTTTTATTGTGGCCTTCTGCCGTTTTGATTAATTAATTATTTTGATTTTTTTGGTAATAAACTAGTTTTGCTCAGCTGCCGAGTGTTATTTTGACCCTCCAACTGCCACCCGTGATCCCATCGCTCGACTTGGTTTGAGCCATCCCCCGGTTGGCACGCTTTCCAGCTTTGGTGGGGGGATGGGTCTCACATTGTACTTAAAGAACGTCTCTCGTTGGCTGACATAGCATTACGTTTTTGTAACTGAAAGTACGGCAAAATAATTTATTGAAACCTGTGCTTCAGTTACAAAAACGTAATGCCATGTCAGCCAACGAATCCATTACAGTAATTGAAGTTGCAACATATATCTTTAATAAATTACAGTTATTAAAGTTTTAATACCAAATATTCGTAATATTAAATAAAATATTACTGTAGTTTTAATACTACACCAAATATTTTAAGTTTAGTAATTGTTTTAAGACACAGCAGAACTGTATAGTACTAAAATATCTGAAGTGAGGGGCTGAAATATTGTGATATTAAACATGATACAGAAAAATAATACTCAGATTGATACAGTCAGGAATATCACCCCTAAAAATATTCCTAAGATTTTCCCAGGTTTACTGCTGAAATTGTTCCTCATATTTTATAAGATTTACTGCTAGAAATTGTTTCTCAGATTTTCCAAGATTTACTGCTTAAAAATGTTCTCAGATTTTCTAAGATTATACTGCTGCATTTCCAGTATCTTGAATAGCTATTTCGTTTGATTGATTTTATGCAGTTAATTTTGGTTTAATTTCATTTTTTTAGATCATTAATCATGTATTTGATTTGTTATTTTAATAATTCAATGTAAAACATTATTTCAAGCACCGGCATACAAATTAGAGATAAACCTTGAAATGCATATGATAAATGTTTTATCTATTGTACAGTAATAAAAATTATATCTTCTTTAACAGATTAATTATAACTATAATTATTAATAATTTATCATACTCTTAATGGCTTGTAGCTTCTTACTTTTATGATTGTTTAGTAAGCTTGTCATTTAGCAATGTTCATAAAGATTAAATATTTTATCGAAAACAGAGGTGATAATAGCAACTTTTTCCATCTATTTAAAAAAAAATACAATTTAAAGTACAGTAGACTCTTGGTTATCCGAGGTAATTGGGACCGAGACCACCTCGGATACACAAAAAACTCGGATAATCCCGAGATGGGTTGTACTGATAAGAAAAACGCGTAAAAATCGATAATTGTGTTACCATTAACATACTAATAGTACAAACTAATAAACTAACACATATAACTATATAAAATACAAAAACATTTACCTTAATCAGTAAATATTAATGTTTGAAAAAGTCTTTGATTGACTTTTGCGTAAGTTTCGTGCCTCTCTTTGATGCCGCAATGTTCCGCCAACGTTGAAAATGGAGGACATCGAATGGAGTTGATTCCTCTTGTTGCTCAACGTATGCGAGTGCTCCTTCAAGTAACTTCAATCCCTCGGAATGAGTAATCTTTGGAGTAGCATCATCTGTGTCTTCCTTCATCTTCTTCTTCTTCATTATTGTTTTTGTTTACAATGAGATCGGCAATTGCGTCGTCTGACAATTCCATTTCTTCGTCTCCATTAATCCAATTGATTACATCTTCATTTATGATTGGTTCTTCAACTGGTAAATGATTAACTAGGTTGGCTAAATCGACTACACAGTCGTCAGTTTCCTTTTGCGTGTCGTTTGTTTTGTGCTTTATTTGGAATATGTTTTTCCACGATTTTTGAATCGTGGACACTTTTACGTCGTCCCACGCAGATGCAATCCAATAAGCAACGTCTTTGACAGTGATTTTCTTAAGTGCATCCGTTACCGTCAGTCCTTCATCTAACTTGGCTAGCAACACTTGGAGAAGCCTTCGTCGATAGTTTCTCTTCATTGCTTCCAAAACACCTTGGTCTAGGGGTTGGATGAGCGATGTCACGTTGGGTGGAAGAAAAACTGCTCTTATTTGACCACTAACTAAGTCACTTGCATCCGGATGAGATCGCGTGTTATCTAGCAACAACAATGCTTTCTGGGGCAAGTTTTTCTGCTTTAAATATGCCTCAACAACTGGGACAAAATCGTTAAAAAATCATGTTTTAAAAATGGTACAGTCCATCCATGCATTTTGTTGGTTTTTGTAAACTGTTGGCAAGCAATTTACTTGAACATTTTTGAATGCCCTTGGGTTTTTGGCTTTCCCTATTAATAGGGGTCTTAATTTTAATGAACCGGAAGCATTGCAGCAGTTCATGATTGTCACTCGCTCTTTACTTTTTTTGTAACCGGGTGCATTTGCTTCATTTTTAGCTGCTAACGTTTTCGATGGAAGCATTTTGTAATTGAGCCCGGTTTCGTCACAATTAAAAATTTGATCTGACGTAAGTCCATCATTTAAGATTATGGTTTCAAGTTTTGAATAAAAACTGTCAATTTCAGATGGGTCGGCAGAAAGCTTCTCACCACAAATATTTAATTGTCGGATGCCATATTTTTTCTTCCAGGTATCCATCCATCCTTCACTAGCACAAAAATTTTCCTCCCCATCCTTAAATTTCCTATGAAATTCAAGAGCTTTAGCTTGGAGCATGGGTCCACTTATAGGGCTGCCCATACCTCTTAACTGCGAAAACCACAAGTATAGCGCTTCCGATGTTTGACCATGATCTCCTTTCTTCATTGTCTTCCGCCTTAAGCCACTCCCACTACTCGCACTTTGGTTAACCCACTGTTCGATTTCAATCTTCTTTCGTCTCCAATCTCCAACAGTCACTTCACCGACACCCAACTCTGCAGCAACCTTCTTTATAGATTCGCCTTTTTCTAACCTTTTAATCGCATTTAATTTTGTTTCTAAGGAAACCACTACTCGCTTCCGCTTTAAACTCATTTTGCACAGTAAGATTCTCTTTCACACACACAAAAATGAACTTATAAAAAATAATTAAACGTATGAAACAAAACTAAAAACCACTTATTAAATAGGCCTACAAACTAAGAAACATTAAATTAAAACACTTAAAAATTAACCGGTTTTAAAATACTGTAATACGCCGTTACTTTGGAACAATAAAAATGCAGCAAACAACCACGTTAGATAGACAACTCAGACTGACTGACGAGGACGACTGACAAAATTAGAACAATTCTGCAATAAACTCAGTTCCTAATAAAAGGGGGTGGGTTGACTTCCGAGAACTCCGGCTCGACCTAGCAGCGACCGGTAGAGGCATTCCTGATGCGTGAATCGCTATATTCGCGTAAATTCGCATCCACACGCATTTAATCTCTACGATAACCAACACGGTTGTGACCCGCCCTCTCCGACTTTTGCCTCGGTTAACCGAGGGCTCTGTTAATCTAGGCTCGGATAATCACGAGTCTACTGTATAATATAAAGTATACATGGGTTTTAAAATAGATATATAGTCAAATGCCAATCAAAGAGTGCCATATTTTATACAGATATGAAATAGCCATATGCTCAATGCCCAGGATTAAAATACTTGTAGATTGTCCACTATCAATCAAATGGGTCAGTAATGACAAAAAAAACTTCGGTAAAAAGTTACCAGATGGGATTCTTTAATTTTCATGTATTATACCTTTTGCAGTATCATTTTTTTACATTTATAGTTAGTTATTTCAAAACTAATTAGTGTTTTTACTTCAGTTCCTAGAGACATAAAAGAGCGTGGGCGTGATTTAGACCAGGTTCTAACTCACTACATGAATTCTGTGAAACCTGCTTTTGAAGATTTCTGTTTACCAGTAAGTATTCTACGTTTAAATTCTAAATTTCAACAAAAATGTAAATCTACTGTGTCAGAATTGTTGTATCTGGTAGACTATTAGCATTGTTAAGAAGGTAGCAAACTTAATAGAAGGTTAAACTACTGTACTGATGGATGCATATAACTGCATGTGTGACCTTGTCATTGTGTGTTCTGGTGAGGAACTCATGTTGAGTCAAAGAATTCTTAAAAACGTTAAGAGTACAGCTGAGTAAATTTGATTGAAAGCTTATAACAGCTGATCAATTATTTGAACTGAATTTAGAGAAATATTAAGCAATACAGTCTGCTGCATTTATTTTTATAAGAAAATCTATTAAACTCGGTGGATTTAGTACAAGTATATCAACTTTTTATCTTTTAAATATAAAGAAAAAAAAAACATGTTTGATCAAATACTAACATATTAAATTAGCACTATTTTTAACAGAAAATAACTATTAATAGAAATTATCCTTCCAACTAACAAGTGTCTTTTTAGTGACAGATAGAAAAGCAAAACTATGTGTTGTGTAATAGGGTATCCACATTCTGGATAGTCAGAGATAGTCAGGGAAAACAAATTTGGTCAGGGAGAGTCAGGGAAATGAACAAAAATTCTCAAAATTCAGGGAAATCTGCCCCAGTGGTGGATTTGAGGGGATTGTTTTATGCTCTAGTCGGCCGTAACCTCAACTAACGTTACATTTTTCTAGTTATGTTATACAATTAATTAAAGTGGTGGTCAACAGTGCAATGTCCTATATCATTGATTTTATACATAAATAGATTAACCATCCAAAGTTAAATTTTGAATCTAAAAATATCAGCTGTTTTTGTGGTCCATTGTGGAGCTCTAGTTTAGTCCCATGTAAATTTAATTCAGTTTAAACCAGCTGTAGTAAGGCCAAAATACTTATTGACTAACATGAAGCAGTGATTACGCTCATCACCCACCCACACATTTAGGTACAGTGGTATTGACCTAACCTCCAAGGCCAGTGCATGAACTTTATTCAACAAGTGATGAAGCACCAACCATTAACTCAGTTGGGGGTTTGAAACTTGGACATACCTTTTGCAGTCCAAAGCCTTAGCCACTGCGCGGGTATTATATTAATTGATTGCATGTATTGACCCATCCACCAACCATTCAAGTACAGTGGTATTATTTATATATGTCACAAAATCGTAAATGAATCGGAATAAAATAATGATTTTTTTTTTAATATCCAGTATCAGTTTTTGATGATAATAATGAAACTACACAACAGTGTAAACGAACATGAAATTTGGTTTTTATTTCTATTAAATAAAAAAATGTATTGTTTTATAAGCTGTTGTCCTATACACTTGACGTTTTCAGTCTTAGAATGGTATGTCTTGAAGCACTGTTGTCAAATGTAATACAAGCAGGCAGGTACTAAACATATCAGAGGCCAACTTTGTATTTTACTGGTGACTATGGTACTAAGTTTTTGTTATTTATGGTCTACAATAAAATGGTTGGCCAAACTATTTTACAAAATGTAGAACCATTAGAAGTAGGTTGCTCATTGGCTTACATACAATAAACGATTTATAATGATTATACTCTATTCAGTGTTACGTTTTAGTATATTTGTTTACTTGTATAGAACAAATGAGCATGTACGATCCAAGGAACTTACTTAAAATGAAAACATTTAATTCAATATTTGATTGGATCAGATTTTTGAAAGTGTGGACCTCCGCTATTATCGAATTAGAAAGTCAGTTTTAAATTCCATATCAATTCATGTATGTTAAGAATTTTCAATGTAATATCCTATGATGGTATATGTAGGTTCTACTGTATAATGCTTATTACTTCTTGTACGATCAAACCAATTTTAGTAGATACAGTACTATGTATTATTATTTTCAAGGACAGTAAAAATCAAGACAATAGTGATTGATTCAGAAATAAGTTACAAGTTCTAAGCAGGAAGTAATGCACGAATCGGTTGCCTCATTCTATGTTGATAAGCCATAAATAAGGAAAGGTCTCAGACATATGTAAGCAATTAATGATTTTATCAAGTAAAATGAACATAATAATGATTTATTTTATATATAGTGTTTGTTTATAATAATGTGTTCATATTTTCCAGACAAAGAAATTTGCCGATGTTATCATTCCAAGGGGGGCAGACAACACTGGTAAGCTGTTTTCTTTTATTGAATTTATTGAATATGAAATTTATGAAAATGAACTTTTTTACTACGCTTTAATTATATTGAATAAAAATATAACTTTTATTTACAATCATGATTGCTTGCCTAGCACTGTCTCTGTATAATCACTTTCATCTTTTGGGTCTCTGGTAGGCAATATTTTGTTTTTAATAATTATTTTCACATGGTTTTTTCTTCCTTTAACAATACTGTTTTGATATAATTTGTATGACCACAGCAAATAAAAGTGTTTACATTTTGAGGTGAAGGTTAATAATTTATGAAAAATAGTAACTCTTTCAGCCTTGAAAAGGTACTTCAGAGATGCGATTTTCAACCTAATGACAAATAGGTTCGAATGTCAATAAAAGAAGTTTATCCATATATTCTCTGTACCATTCTTGTCATTGTGCATACCTTTATGATATTTATAACAATAAACATAATGATGTGGAGATATTGAGGTGTACACTGTTGTTTGTACAATTATTCGGTAAGCAAGTTTATGTAGTGTATGACTAATGTTATATTATATAGCTTAATCCAAATAGAGTCCCCTTCATAGAGCTTTTTGTATATTGTTGTGATGAAATTTACAGAATCCTCTAAACATTGAACGATTCATAAAATCTACTCAAGAGCTATAGGCATCGAGCTATGTTTTGCTAACCTTGTTTATCTTAACAAAATGTTCACTCAATCATTTTTATACATATATGATCAATAATAATGCAGTTTCTTTTCACCTAGTAAAATTTAAAAGCTTTGTCTGAAATGGGTGAAGAATTGGATATACTTTTAGGAGAAATTCCTTTTATTCTGCCGAAATCACGTTTTATGATACAACATTTTTACAAATTTTGTATTTTTCACATATTTCCAATATATTATATCATTTTTTGACTTTTTTTACGCCGAACACAAATTTGAAAACTATTTTGGTCTATGAGAATCATTTCTTGATATATGAAGAAAAAATTACTTTAGAATTTTTTTAGAAAGTAGCGAATCTCAATTAGCAGCCATCACACGATCATTATAATGTTAATACCAACTATTAGGCACATCAAACATATATATATCTCGTATGGCTTTCATAGCCATTCAACACCTGCTTCTCCAAATGATGAACAGCTAACACCCCTGAAAATAATGTGGCAATCATTAACTATGTGATACATAATTTGAACTTAGAGAGATGCTGTTATTTGGGTCTGCAGCAATCCTTAAGCTATACATGTCCCCTGGGCGGTGCTTAACGAACAACGATTTTGATAGTTGATATTCACTAGTGAGATCCAGACAAATAACACTTTTGTTTGGATATTGTTCCTATCATAATGAAATTAGTTTGGGAAAGGAATCCTATTGCTGTCTTCTGTATTGTCATACTGTAATGTCCTTTAACCCTTTGCACTCGAAAGGCCATTGGGAGTGGCCAATCCCCACTCTGTCATCTCGTATTTGTTGTCATTCGAACTGTCCTCCCATGTCGCACGGCCACTGTGAGTGGCCGCGCCACCATCTTGTGCAACGCGTCAGTCACGTCACCTGCCAGTTCTCACTGGGTCGGAATTATTTTGTTGACAATCAGCTGAAATGGAACAACGGGGATTTAATATTTAAAAACCCAAGTAAACACATACAGTAACTTTATTTTAATGTTGTACTACAAATTACAATTTAAGAACAATGACAATGAAATGAATAATTATTGTTAGTTACAAATAATAATATTGGTAAATAAAATCGTCTTCTTTTAATGCTTTAAAATGCTAACTTAACTGGAACTAATATCTAATATATACAAACGCTAACAACTGATATATACAAACGCTAATAACTAATATATAAAAAATAATAAACGAAACGTAGAAAACTGTCGACTGAACGCTTAGCAACATAAAGAACACTTGGTGACTGGCGACTGAGTCATAGAGTTAAATCTGTGCAACACAACAGCTGGCTGAAAAGGCGGGAAACTGACAGCCCCTTAGTTCCAAAGTTTCTCAACAAGTTACGCCACTTTATGGAGGAATAATATTGAAAACAAAAATATTAAACACTGATTTGTGTGGTGACCACTGACAATGGCCGTGCGCTCGTTCGCCGACTTTCACATTGGCCATTCCGAATGGCCTTGCGATCTGTGAGGACATTTACAAAAAAAATATTGCAAGCTGTCACAAAAATGGCTGTGGCCATTCACAGTGGCCGTACGACTCAAGAGGACATTCCTTAAAGAGCCCTCTCGAGTGCAAAGGGTTAAGTTGTACAATAGCCTAAAACCTTGTATTGATAAGTACTCTGTAATTAAGTTAAAGAGTAGATTCTACAACTGGTTGCTAATGAACCCATTCTATAATGCCAATGAATTTTTTACTTCAAATCACATTGAATTCTAACTCATAGATTTTAAACCAACTATGTACAATACTATAGTTGATATTGTTAAAAAAATTTTTTGTTAATATAATTGTTTAATGCTCTGACATAGCTTTAAGCTTTTTTTTGACTTTGTCGATGCTATCGTATGGTAATATGACAATAACGAATATTATTATTATTATTATTGTATACCTCCAAGAAAGACACGCTAAAAAAAATGTAAATACATTTTATAAACTACAGTGTTGTTTGATAATGCATACTTCGCTTATAATGATGCCTGGGAGAAATGATGGAACATTTCATTGCAGTTAGTGTTTTGCATCAAGACTTATACTTAATTTATGTTCTGTACACTAACATGTTTATTGTATTTGATAAGTTTTACATAATTTTAATATGCGCATGTATGATTGTCATCAGTATATTTAAAAATTTCTTTCTATTACACTTTCACTTCTTTTCATGAATCTGAAATGCATTTATAAAGGATTTTTTGTTGCATTTATCAAATACTTTTCAATAAAAAAAAATATCAATCAGGTAGTTTTACGTTAAGATATGTAAAACTACTAGTTTAAATCATAGGACTTGAGAAAACATTTATAAGTCAGAAAGCCATTGATTTAATAAAGAATACTTGATGAAAAGTGGCCGTCCCTAAATTACGTAATGCTTGAAGGTGGGAGGGAATTTTTCGGTAGCGTTATGCACCATTAGGGGAGAGGGTAAAGGGGCTCTATACAGTGTTACATAATTATTGAACCTCAGCAATTTGTTTAAATTAATTCACAACATTTCATTGTTTTTTCCAAAATACAAGATTTTTTTGAAAACATTCAAAAATTAGATATATACTCCCTCCATTAGAAATAAATCGGAAGAAAGTCTCAATAATGACTTTATCATTAAAAAAATATGCATGAAAGTGAATGACAAAACTTAGAGGGGAGAGGGGGTGTCAGCGTTACATAATGTTTGAGGGGAGTTTAGTGTTACCGATACAAGTTCGTTCCATGGGGGAGGGGTCTGAAAAGGCCGATTTTAGTATTACGTAATTAAGAAATGGCCCCTAAACTACAGTAGAACTATTATCTCACACTCAACAAGCATGAGCTGTCGTGTGTGCAATTTATTAATGGAATTTTTTTAAAAATATGAGTTAAGTTCTGCTCCAATATTTTTTATGAGTATGTGTCTTAATCAATGCACATACTGTATTGCTAGTGCTTACATTGAGTTTATTAAAAAAATTATTTTTGTTGGGTTGTGAATTAAAAAAACAAAATTTACATAATATTCAGAATATTTTTATAAATTTGGATGGCAGAATCAAATCAATATGTTTTTACTATCTTTAAGCAACTACATGCAATTGACAAGTCCAAGATAACTACAAACTAAAAATATAGAAACATAACTGGTAATCAACTAAACATAACTGGTTTTTGTACATGAAATTTCAAAATTATTTTAACTGCAAAAACTATACAGTACTATAAATAGGTTAATAATTTAAATAAGTAAGTTAATAAATAAATAAACACATTGTGACACACACTACTTTACAATAAATAAATAACAATAACACAGTAAAATAAATAACAATAAGACGGAACGTATAAATTAATAAATATATTACGTCAGTTACAGAGTAGTGATGAATAATTTAAAACGTTATATTTCAAATATTACTTATGTTCAAAGTAAAAAATTTACTTATTGAATATATTTTCACGAGAGTGGAACGAAAATAAATGAATTTGTGTATAAATTGATGTGAAAAAAGTTTTTGAGCATAAGCTTGTAGTTCAATAGGTAGATTAAAATAACAGCCTATTTTTGGATGTGGTGTCTCAGTAGCTTTTTTTTCTTTTTAATTTTTAAGCTAATTATGTAGACTGCAAAGTAAAAGACAAAAGTTTTGAAATCCTCAATAGAGTTTACTTTGTGGACTCATAATGTTGTGTTTAACTCATTAAATAAAGTTAACACGAATACAAACAAGCCATGTGAACTAGCGACTGAAGTTTAAAAAAGTCTCTTCTAAAAAAAATTTCCTGACATAATAATTAATTATTGTATTTATCTCTTTATTTCTCGTATTAGAAAAAAAAATACATGTAGAGTTTGGAATGTTCTTATCAATTGAGTTTGGTCAGAAGTTTGAATAGTTGATGATTTAGGTTTAAAAAGCTCATTAAAAATATTGATTGGTGGAAATAATAACTCTTTAGTGGGTAAGAAGCCTTGTCTTCTAATCTTCTTCACTGCACAATTTTATGACGGATGTTAGTCGAGAGAAGGTTTCATAGTTTTTGTTTGGCCTGCATGCGATAGCTTCTTTTCCGATAATGTGGTTCAATGCTTTAAAATGCTTGGAAGTACATACAGTTCTCCATAACTCGTTCTAATGGAAGAGACAGCATCCATGTGTAGAATAACCTTGTGTATGTATATATAATAATGTAATTAGTTAATTCCATGTAGTTTGAGTGCTTATCTCCATCATCTAAATGAGCTTACATTTAGAATGACCACCGCCAATAAAATTCAACTTATAAAATATAAGTCAGTCATATTTTTTAAAACAATCATGGAGATATTTCAGTGCCAATGACCTTATCTTCAGTACATCATAAAAGAGGGTTAATAAAAGACACTATAAAACTGAAGATAAGGCCAATGGCCATGAAATATCTCTAGTGTTTTATTTTTTTATTTCATTTGAATGCAATGCATACTAGTCACTTTCAATTGAGAAATTAACCCATTGACGACTCATCACTAGACAACTTGTGACAGGCTGCCGTGATCCCAAACCATGATCACTAGTTTACCCGTGATGGTGAAATTCCATTTTAACAAACGATTATTCAACACAAAATAATATTATTTGTTCAATAATATGATACATTTAGGTCTTTAAGTCATTATTAATGATTAGAACTTACTCATTTGAATTTATAATATCTATTTAATATGTCAACAAAAACCATTTCAGTATGTACCGTTCAGTATGAGGTTTTAGTTAAAAAAACTATTGTTGTGTATTATTGACCGCTCTAACTTTATAAATTACAAATATAATACGGTTATTTGTTTAGATTAGGGTTAGTTATTTAAGACGTTCTGTTTGCTTACATTTGTTTACATAAATTGCTTGATTCTATATAAATACATTCATTTTTGAAATTTTATTTGTAAAATTACTTTTTCATGTAAATTAAAAAAAATATAGACCTAAAAAATAGTAAAATACAAATATGCTTTTTTTTTAATTTGTAGACAAAATTTAGTTGTTGACATCTGTAGTATTTTACAAAATAGTTTCCAAAAAATAAACTAAATAAGATACCAAAATGAATAAAAGTTTTCCACATAGAAAATTGAATTCTGGACAAGAATATACTATCGAAACAAGGTATAAAACTGAATAACATTTTTTTTAAATGTCCTACTTTCGAAAAATTCAAAAACACTTTTGTAATTATACGCATACAACATTTAAATTTTTAGGTCTAAAACATTGAAAACTAGTATAAATTGTAGACAATTTATCGGGGATCATGAAAATATAAGGGTTTAATATATTTAAACAATAAACAACGTATCTATTTATTTTGTGGTGAAACATTGCACTTTCAGAATTTTTAATAGGATTCCTTAGGGTCAGCTTACTGCATGATAACTGGGTTGCTAATGAGTTAATAAATTATGGAAAGAAAAGCTGCAATGAGGGAAATAATGAAAATAATGAAATGAAAATAATGAAAATAATGAAAATATGAAAATAATGAAAATAATGATTTATTCCACATCTAAAAACAGATTACAAACTAAAATTACAAAACAGCTCGGAATTTACTCTGCCACTTTTTCCAGTAGTGTGGCAGAGCAACTGAAATAAAGATTAAAGTTTAAACAAGAGTCCAGTCCAATCACTGTAATTGCTTCCTCCTCTGTGTCGTCTGCTTAATACTATTAGTTATTTACACAAAACTATATACAAATAAATAAAACAAAACTAAACAAGACAAAAAAGAAAGATATGCTCTCTTGAGAGACCTCATTTTAATAATTTTAACAAGAAATTTTAGCGTTAATAAATGAAAATATATATATTTATAAACAAACAATTATAGTAGTAAAGACTATATTACATTAAAACATTATTCAGAAATTGTAAACTTTCATTAGAATGTAACCAGTTCTTTAACAAAAAACTAAAATGTTTAAAAGATGTGCACAATTTGATTTCTAAAGGTAACTGGTTAAAATACTTAGGGCCCAGATACATGAAGGAGTGTCTAAAAGATGACCTATTGACTTTGGGTGTTTGAAAGATTTTTTGGACGTTACCTCTAGTACTATAAACTAATTTAAAAACTCCTTGGTTTCCACTTCTGATGTAAAACAATCTAAGTACTTTAAACACGAAAAGGTGTTGAACTGGCAGGATTTTAAGATGGCAAAAAAGAGGAAATGAACTTTCCCTTTTAGCTTTATTTAATATGATTCTGATAAAGTGATTTTGCAAGGTATGTAATTTATCTATGTGATATTTGAACGTTCCGCCCCAGCACTGGATTGCATACTGCAGTCTAGATTGAATTAGTGCATAATATAAGGATCTCATTAATTTTTCATCACAAAAGTTTTTCAGAAAATAAAATTTCCTAATGCCTGATTTTAATTTGCCATGTAAAAAATTAATATGTTTTTTCCATGAAAGCTTTTCGTCCGAATAAATACCAAGGTATTTGAAATTGTCTACTTTTTCTATACTTACGCAATTACAATTATCACCTGAACATAAAATTTCATGGTATTTTAGAGGTTCGTTAAAGTTAAAATCGTGAAAATCAAAAATCATAAATTTTGTTTTATTTACGTTTACTATCATTTTATTTTCAAAACACCAATTTCTTAAGGTTTGTATATCCTTCACCATACAACTCCACACATTTTGATAGGAGTTCTCAGCATAGAAAAAAGCAATGTCATCAGCAAAAGCACTTGGTTGGGAAAAAAATGGTTTTTTTAGCAGATCGTTTAAGAAAATTAAGAATAGAGTTGCAGACAGGACAGATCCCTGTGGGACTCCTGCTTTAATGATAAGAGGTGAGCTTAAGGTGTTACAGATTTTCACCTGTTGCCTGCGATTGATAAGGAAACTTTGAAACCAGCTTAGGGCTGTTCCTCTGACTCCAATTGCATTTAATTTATTTAAAAGTATTTCATGGTTAACTAGATCAAAAGCCTTCTTAAAATCAATAAATAAACCTGTCATCTTTTTAACATTATTAAAATTGTTATAAATTGTATTTGAAAAATTAAGCAGCGCAATCTTCAGTAGATCTTCCTGCTCTAAAACCATATTGATGTTCACTAAAAAAGTTTGCCGAATTTAAGAATTTAACTAATCTTATTTTCATGATTTTTTTCAAATATTTTAGAAAAAATAGACAAAAGGCTAATTGGTCTCAGATTATCAAGTTTCACTGACGTTCCCTTCTTAAAAATAGGAACTACTACGCTTAGTTTTAGTTGTTCAGGGGGAAAACACCGTTTAGAAAACTTAAGTTGATTACATGAGTTAAAATTGAAGAAATCTCTGACGCTATGTTCTTAATTAGAATAGTATTAAAATTATCAAAACCGCTTGATTTTTTATTTAAAAAAAAAAAATATCTGAGATCTCGTAAATATACGCTTTCACATCGCATAACATTATTATGTACACAATAATACTAAGTGTTGATAATATTTTATTTTGACTAGTGTATTTGGATTTGATCTTTCTCATGCACAACTTAAAATATTTCCAATGTGTAATAAAGACTTAAATTTTATGTTAAAAAAAGTCGAGAGCCCAAACTCACTTCAGTTAAAAAACTTAACCAATAACTTGGCAGTGTTATTAGCAACTTTTGGATGAATGTAGAATATAGCAGCTAAATACGAGGCGTGTTTTTAAAGTAAATACTATCGCTGCGGTCAGCATTTATCACATACACACTGTGTATCTAAATCTCTTGAGAAGCCCCAGACACCATCACAGAGCCATTCAACTGTGTATACTCTTGTTTGTATTTTGTGAAAATTCTGTCTCTGATTGAGAATACGGCTAACTTTTAAGTGCTTACAGTTGTTTGTTTTCTCAATGCTAAAGGGTTGAAAGTAAATTCATAAAGGTTTAAAGGTTAAATTCATTGGCGAGTCAGTGGCGTTTGTGATGAAAGCTTTATGAGAGATGGCTGCACAAACATTCAAGATAAGGAACAATATAGGCAACCCTTCTATCCATTACAAACAACTTTACTCAATAAGTGGACTGAAGAGTGAATAAGAACAGACAAATTACGATTTCATCACAATCTAAAGAGTTTTTACAGTCTCAAGAAGCGTTCTATGAAATAGTGACAGAACTATTGAATTATCGCAAGTTGTGTTTAGCTAGATGCCGAAAATGTTGACTGAGGAGCACAAAACCAAACATTTGTATAGTACATTGAGTTTTCTCGAGCGCTACAGTAATAAAGAAGAAACGTAGATTGTTTACGTTACATCAGAATTAAGGTAACTAGCCACGGAATGACAAAATTCACCATCTTCAATAAAAGTTAAGTTCAAACAATTTCTATTCAGAAAATTATAAGCACTGTGTTTCAGCCAGAAAGGGAGTGTTGCTTGTTAATTTTTGACCTTGTGCTTCAGTTTTTCATACTGTGAGAGTTTAAAAAACTACACAGTGCAGTCCAAATCCAAAGGTCACTGAGTAAGAGTGCTCCAAGTTAATGCCTGCCCACATACGGCAAATCAAACTCAAAGAGATAATCACACCATTTGGCTGGGAACAATTGAACCACCCTCTGTTCAGTCCCAACATAGACCCGAGTAGAGTGATGCCACCCCATGGATTGTCGCTTTGTTTCCGGAGTTTTGAACGAAACCCAAGTTTCATCTCCAGTCACAATACGATCGAGAAATTGTTCTCCATCACTATCATATCGGGTAAGAAGATCAAGGGCTGCTTCCATTCGTTTAGTCTTGTGGACTTCTGTGAGAAACTTTGGAACCCACCGAGCGCACATTTTTTATACCCAAGATGCTCAGACACAATTTCATGTAAGAGGGATCGAGTAATGTCTGGAATAGCGTCTTTTAAAGTGGTTAAAGTGAATCGCCGGTTTTCCTGAATTTTGTCAATTCAATTTTTTCTTCAATTTCTCAGTCACAAGTGATGGCCTCCCAATCTGTTCTTCATCGTGCACATTGGTTCTTCCTTGGTTGAACATAATGCACAATTTCCTCACTGAAGATTCATTCATTACGTTCTCACCATAAACAGCGTTTATTTGCCTATAAATTTCGATAGGCCGACCGTTTTGAGCATTCATTAACCGAATGACACTGTGCACTTTGCATTAGGCGGGATTTTCAATGGGCGCCGCCATTTTGAAAGTTCACAGAGCAAAGACACGTGACCGCACAGGAATGAAACTCGGCTCACACTGACAGGACAGCCAGAGGTAACTAGCGTGCACGCAGTCGCAGTGGTGGGAGATCGGCGCCGCATATGATGTACAATCGTTCTTAACTTTCTGGACGACTCTCGTACATAGCATATGATAAACTACTCTCTGTCAGGATGAACTTGTAATACTAATATGTATAAACTAGTTCATGGTTGTCTTGTTTTGACCATTTCAATGGACTATGCTAGATACCAATGAACCAGGTTCCTTAAAGATGTCCAATTTCAAAGTAGGTACGTACGTTGACACAGAAAATTGTCAACGGAGGAGGGTAGGACTCATTGCACGTTATATCAGGTAATTGTTTGTCTTCCCAAGAATGTGATGCATCATATTCTGCAAGTTTGTTGGCCCTATACTTTTGTGGACTAAAATCTTTCTTGAAACTTCTTAAATGCCCAAATTAAGTACTGTATGTATTGTGCATTAACTTATCAAGAATTTTTCTCTGCTAAGCCCATAGGGGCTGTATCTAAATTATTTAACGCTAAAATTAGCCTTTTTAATCTCTCCCTCCCTCCGTAGTAATGGACTTGTAACGGTAATCCTAAACCCCCTCTAAAATTACATTAATGCTGTCACCAACCCCCTTCCAATTTTTTCACCCACTTTCATGCATATTTTGACTTACGATAAAGTCATCGTTTATCTCTTTCATTTCTGTTCAATTGGTTTCTAATGTAGTAGAGTATATTTACTAACTTTAAAATCTTTTAAAAAATCTTGTATTTTGGTAAAAAGAATCAAATTTTGTAAATGAATTCAAACAAATTTTTTAGCTTTAATAATTACATAACACTGTGTAGAACCCCCATTCTCCTCCGTAATGGTGCATAACGCTAACAAATAACCCCCTTCCCTTCCAGGTGTTACGTATTTTAGGGATAGCCCCATAGCATCTTCGTTATCTTTCTTTTATTTTTAATATTTATGGATTCTAGTATTATTTTATAATATTTGATAAACTTACTAATATCTTTACTATATCCATATCTTAATGAACGTAGTAAATAAAAACATCATTAAGCCTACAGATACCAGTATTCCGATCAATAAATAAACATTATTACATTTTTAGGACATATGTTGTCTGTAACTGTGGAAGGTGTTGAAGATATAGATCTATCTATTCAGGATTTTGAATCTGAAATATCAGAAATAGGCATACCATTACAAAGGGAAAAAATGAAATAGTTTTTGAATTACAGATATTAGTTTTTTAATTAGCATAATAGGTACAAATCAGTACAAGTGAATGTCACACAACAGAAATGTATTACAATATAAGCACAAAATACACAAAATATTAAATTTCAATACAAAAGCCAAAAAATTAAAATCGATTTCGTGAAAATACCTTCCCCAAACT